>CABFOW010002052.1:28089-116975 GCA_902141385.1 Timema californicum | reverse complement strand
AAAGCTATACGTAATTTAAGCAGGTTCCTTATTCGTGTAATTCATTCACTAATATATTATCTTGTATTTATTATGTAACTAAAACACAAATGAAACGTAATGGTCATTACTTGGAAGAGCAGGTAACCACTGTCGTACATCCAGAACTCTGTGTTGATGTGGTTTCTGGCGGGGGTCCCGATCTGCTCTGAAGGTTTACCCTTCTTGTGGTCATTCACAAGTCCCACTTTGTGAAGTTGGATGGCAAGACAGCGCTGCACCAGCAAGATACATCTCGAACCAGAGGGGCCCTTCCCACCCGGACTGCGTCCACTCATATCTGACAAGAGGTTGTCAACCTTGCAGCCCGCCAGACGATTGCTTCATCTGCAACCAGTACATAAAGGCGAACACTTCAATTTTCAAGTTTGTTTGCACTAGCAATGCCTTAACCGGATATATCTATCTATCAATGTTTCATCCATAGCGACGTTGGCTAATTGGAGATTTCTAAGCTATTTAGCTACGCAGGTTGCATCTTAACTTGATGCACCTAAGAAGTCTAAGCACTATTACAATTATACACCAGTGTGCAAAATAGAAAGAGAGGGAAGAAAAGGAGCAGTTCACCCTGAGAGTCCTGTTGTTTATTTGATTATAACACTTCCCCTCTTCCTCTGACGCGTTTACACAGTCACTATACATATTATTTGCACCTTGAAAACAGTGACTTGCTTTTTAAAATTACCCTTTTCTTGTTTCCTATTCTAGATATACATTTGCTACCCCGGACTTTTTTAATCTACATCCTGAGAGGAAGACTCCTACAGGACATTTTCGTGAATAAGCCAAATAGCATAAGTTGTAGATTATTTATAAAATATAGGTTTACAAAAAACTACTTCAGGATAAAATTAATAATTATGTGATTCTGTAGGACTATTTTTAGAATTATTTAAGAAGCTAATGTTTTTGTTTCAAAGCTATATCTTTAAAGCTCACTGAACAAGGCGTAAATAAATTGCATTAACATGGGAAGTCCTATCCGGTCCTGTCGTGACGTCATAGGTAGGTAATGTACTTAAGGTGGGGATGTAGGGAACGTGAGAAAAGGTCAGTGTTTTTGCAGTTTTTATAGCAAAACATACAGTATGTTTGGCTAAAATAAATAAAATATGGCTCCAGTGAGAACATAGTTTAATTTTATTCACATGGTGACATCAACAGTTGTTGAATATCTGTCACAAGCATTGCGGCATTAGATGACAAACTTTTTAATGAAGAGAAAAAGTTGTCATTTAATTACAGGACACCCTTGACAGATATTCAAAAACAGTTTAGGTCACCATGTGAAGAAAATTAAACTATATATTTTTACTGAATTAATATTTGATTTATTTTTACCTAAAAAATGTTTTGATATAAAAACTGCAGAAACACTGGCCTTTTATCGCGTCCTCTCCATCCCCACCTTAAGGCAAGATCAGCCTCCAAACACCCAGATGGGACTCGAGCCTCAAAATTCCTGTCACTGCTAAACCAGATTAAAAGATTGGCATTTAGTCCACGTGCCCACCATTGCGGATTATAGTGGTACCAAATTTGGTCCAAATAGATTGACAACTGAGTAGTACATAAAAGGACATAGAGATACACATATAATTTGAAGGTGTCAACTTGATAGGAATGGATGTACACAGGTGCGTCTAACGCAAAGGTTGCCAAACGGTCGATCGCGAGCTACCGGCAACGGCAACGGCATTTCCAATAGCTCGCAAGATAAATCTATTTTATTTCCCAAAGTTATTTATCGTTAAAGAGGGTCGCCTCAAGCTCAGAATATGAGGGAACTCTTGTCTCGATTGTGGAGTTTCCAGTTCTGATTCGTGTTGCACTCAGAGTGAATGCGTTACTCTGCTTTAACTTGCTGTGTCAACATTTCCAACTAAAGGTGGTTAAAAACCAATATAGAAATAGGCTCACAGACAGATAGACCTCTTGATCACTTCATTCGAATGGGAGTGGCTAGCTACTCAAGAATTATTAAAATAATGGTGGACGAAAGTGAGTGCCGTTCTTCTAAGCAAGCTAAGCATCAAATTTTTGTTATATATTCATCTATAATTTTATTTAAACAAGGAATAATCCTTGTAGTATCTAGAATTAAAAATATAATTATGTTGCTAAATCTACGATTTTTTATTACGCTATTTCCATTACTATTACAAATCCAAACCACAAAGTCCACCTTCAAATTAACAAAGGTTTGTTGCCAAAAGTTATCTGTACAGGTTACAATAATGCCAGTGACCTGGTGGTCTAGGGGCTAAGCTGTCAGACTTTAGTGCTGGGAGTCCGGGGTTCAATCCTCGGTCACGGTACAGATTTATCTGATTGCCAAGCCCTTCCTTCACCTCTGACAAGATGTGTATTAATCACAACTTGTGAATGTGGGGAATGCCAGGCCTCCACCGTGGTTCGGATNTGAATGTGGGGAATGCCAGGCCTCCACCGTGGTTCGGATCCCACGTTAAACTGTAGGTCCTTCATTTCATCTCACAATCACCCTACCATTACACATTAGCGTAAGTGCGTATAACTCAAACGGGTAGTAAGATGTGGTGCTAATAATAATAATAATAATAATAATAATAATAGTAATAATAATACCTAATGTGCGATAAGGCAAACGTTTATACTGGGTAGCTCGCGAAACAATTTGACATTTCACAAATATCTCCCATACTCATCGAGTTTGGCGACCCCTGGTATAGCGTCTATTGTTTCATCAGTGACGCAGAGTCAAGATTGTCCACCTGTACGTCAGAGACAGACGGTATACTTCGGGTCGCATTGTAGCAGCTGGATTGAGGCACACAACGCGGGAGGAAGTTTCATACTTTTTCGCATAATTTGAGGCAGCTGCAGTCTTTGAGTAGGTCTTTAGAAAATTTCCCCCTCCTCCTTACCCCCATTCGTTATATCCTATTACCTTTCTGGGATATACGCAGTTTCATTACGTTAATAGGAGTTAAGAGAATATGTCATCGAATTGTCGTGGGGAGATCATGGTTTGATATTGGGTTTACTGAGGGTAGTTTTCACTAAATGGTTTCCCATTTTCTATCTCCCCACGCAAATGTGGGTACACTTCCTCTAAATTCAAACTTTCTCACCCCTATATCATTAGGGTAATACATAAGCGTTTAGCCCGAATGGGTAGTAGGACACGGCGCTAAAAAAATTGGACAAGAACTTCAACTAGACTCAAGATCATTAATTTACCATCGAGAAAAAGATAATTTCGATTTCGCTACTAAAGTTTGTTCTGGCCTCTTTGAAACTTGAACCCCAATTCCTAAAGTTAGTGTGAAAACTTATGCGAATGTCGGAATAAGTCATTAAGAGACAATACGAATACAAATTACACTAACATTAATTGTGTGCTATCCGCCTCGGTGGCGTAGTTAGTTAACGCGCTAGTTTCGTGTTAAGCTAGACTGCTTAGGACGGGGAGATTGAGGTTCGAATCTTGATCGGGTGAACTGGGGGTGGTTTTTCCTAAATGATTTTCCACTTGCCCTCCACGCAAATGTGGGTCCACTTCCTTTAAATTCAACCTTTCTAATTCCTAACCCATTAGCGTAATTAGTACTTAAGAGTATAACCCGAACGGTTAGTTAGACGCGGTGCTAAATAAAAAAAAAACTTGCCCATTCTAAATGCGTAGTTATATCACCACATGGCTTAATTTTAAACTAGGGGAGAACAGCTAAAACCTATACCAGAGATCTGAATTTGAATAATTTGAAAAGAGAACGAACTCATAGTAAATATATTTCTAGGCCTTATCTGGGATCGATTAAAGGATCCTTGAGCTGTGTCGAGCTTTCCAATCCACTTTGGAAAGTTAAACATAATACATGTTGTAGATTGAAGGTGTAATCTTAACTATTTGCAAATAACGACTCTTAATTCTATAACCCTCATCCTCTGTCTTTAAGCAATCTGGTTAAGAGCTATTTTTTCAATTTTCTAAACGCTGTCTCTCAAATAATGTGACAGTGAACATATCAGCTGTTTGATTTTCGTTTACCCGCTTCAGTGCCTGAATGGTCTAAGGTGTCATTCTGGTGATGGATTGGCCTGCTGAATACGGGGAGATCAGGGTTTGAATCTCGTTCGGGTCTACTCAGGGTGTTTTTTCCAAAATGGTTTTTCCCTCTCCTTCCACGCCAATTAGGTAGATTACCTATAAAATGCTTATATCATCCCCACCATATTTAAGTAATTAAGTATGTGTAATGTGTATAACCTGAACAGGTAATAAGACGTAGGAATACAAAAAAGTTGTTTCATTGTACAACCCAAACACTACGCTTTAACGTTGTCACTCTAGGTGTACTCTATTCTCACTAAATACCTTCTTGCCGAAGTGTGTCAATAACATGAGCCCAACTGCTAAGTTTCTTCTTGCAGTCCACATAAAGACATATTTTATGAAAGAAAAAACTCAGATCTAAGTCTATATATAATTTTTAGCTATAATAATAACAATAATAATGTAAATGTTTCAATGAAATATAAATAATATGAGTACATATTAATATTCATAATATTAGACTATAAATATTTTATTGTGTGAACCTCATATGAATGTCTAGTTGTACTAAATTCAGCCTTATACATTAATTACTTTACCCTAATAATGGTACGGAAAAAGCATAAAATATAAAATTTGACTCCTTATAACGCGTGAACTGTAATGATTTGAAATCAGTGAGTCATTTTATAGCTTATAATTACACACTTGTTAAAATTGTGCAATAAACATTCACTGCCGAATGACCTTAAGAACGGACTTCTTACAATTCTTTCAATTCTTTCCATTGACAACTTGATAAAATTGTGCGATTAAATTTCGTATGGTCGAATGACTACACGGTTAATCAGAAATCCTTAATTAACTAGAGATTTGAAACCTCCAATGATATTATTTTGGTTTAGGGGGTTGAGAATCTACCACAAACATGGTTTCTAAACTGTTCTTATTATAATAAGAGTAAACAAATTTGGTGAAACAGATGCTAGCTCATAATTGAACACTAAGCAATATCATCGTCCTTTCTCATGACATAAATAATTGTTTAATACAGTAACATTGTGTCAAGAGGAACTATAGCCAAGTGTATGCTGGTTTCAAGTGGAACCACTGTTAAAATATTTTATCTTTGCCTCGTTAATGTTTTGCCCGAACGTTTCCTTTATTGGAATCAATTATACATCCTCAGCTCTTTCACAGTTGACATATTTCCCACCAAAATCATCAGTAGCAATAAGGATTAGCTCTCTAATTTCAGAAAAAGGCGGATGGCTAACAAAAAAACATACAAGCCTTTGGTTATATTGCTTATCTGGTAGTATTTGAAAGAGTCGGTTATCCACATGTTAATCGGTAGCAGCACCATCGACTACTTCAATTTTACCACATACTTCACATGATTTCATAAATTTCACGAGTGTTCAAACGCATATGGATCGTTAACGCGGATACATTTTAACATCGCAATATACGAAAAGATTGGAAATAGACATTAGCACGAGTATGGATAATTATATAAAATAGAAGTGATAACTCTAATGCAGATTCACAAATTCCTAGTCTCAATGATATACACTGAATGCATTCATGATCAAATGAACTCTCTTAGTAGCTACTGTAAAAGAAACAGCGCAGTGTTTTATAAAAATAAAAATGAGAATGTACTTTTCGAACAATTCGTAAATCACTAAGCAACTTATTTTTAGGACGTATAGAACAATTTTTTTTACTACTACGTCTTACTACCCGTTCGGGTTGGACGCCTGTACATGTACTAATTATGCCAATGATTTTAGGGATTATCAAGGTTATATTATAGGAAGTGTACCCTCATTTGTGTGGAGAGATAGTGGGAAACCATTTTAGGAAAACAAACTTCAGTACAGCCGACCGGGATCAAACCATGATCTTCCCGTTATCAGAAGTCTAGTCTATTGAGATAGTAGGGCCTTAGAATGGCACGATTATTTTATAAAGCTAATTCCTACTCACAATTTTTTAGAATGTTTACTTGTGAAAGAACACACTGCATTTTTCTTCAAGTTTGTACAGTACAGTAAAGCCCCCATATCCGCTGATTCAGTATCCACGGTTTCAGTCAAAATCCACGGATTACTGCTGCCCAATTTTATTTATTTTTAATTAAAGAAAACAATTGTTTATATGTTTTCAACCACTCGCAAAGCGATATCCAGCCGTACTAACAGCAGCATAAACGCACCTCCTATGGGCATTATGCTATCATATCACCGTCATCATCATCATCATCATCATCATCGGTGATCATCGCAACAAGAAGAATGGTAAATAGTACAGTACACGTTATTATGTACTTTATTTAATGTTGGTAATGTCTTATTGTGAATAATGTATAAATTAAACTTTACAATATTTATGTATGTCACATGAATATCACGTTACATAATAGTCCGGTACTATCCGCGATTCCACGTAACCATGGTAGATTTATGAACGTATTACCTGTGAATATGGGGGTACGACTGTACTTATCTTGAGAATCAAGCAGAGTGGGTTTTTCATACATAAAATGGCAGGGAGAGAGAAAAATTGAAGCATTTCCCACACATAAATGAGGTGTAAATTTTATCTCCTAAGCGTTCTGAAGTTATGAAGTGCTTGAAAAAATAAACCATAAGTCAGTATTGTTTCCACGGTTATGCTGCTTTATCCATTTGTTCAAATATGGAGATTTTTTGGTTGATTGAGGTTGACCAAGCGAGACAAAGCAAGTGTGTTAATTTGATTTTATAAATTCAATGATTGAAATTATTAACATTTAATTTGTTGCATCAAGTCATCCAAATAATACCGGTAAGTTTATAAATGGCGTTTTATCAGTGGATTTGAGGCTCTGTGAAAAAAACAATATTTTATAAATGCATCACTGTAGACTTAATTGTTGATTGAAGCTTACAGAAGGTTCAAATCACTGCTAACATTAGTGTTTGTTAAAAAAAAAGCCACTTATAACTTTATGTTGATTGAAACATTAAAAAATAAATTAAAATCGCTGGATGTCTGCTTTTCAGGCGTGTTACGATGCCATATGGAAGGTTTACTGCTCGAACGCCATTGTCATTTATACTAGCGATTGTTTTCTTTATTCTAAAAAAGAACCAAGAGCCTGAACTTCAAAAAAGATATGTTTGAGGTCATGGGATGGAACATTTTATTTCTTATTTCAGGCAAGAAACAAAATAAATGTAAAAATGTTTGTTATTGTTTAACAGGCACTTAACACAAGGAGGGCTCTTAGCAGCTGGGACCATATACTAAAAGCAAACTCGATGTTATTAGTAATTAGCTTGTCTTAAACATAATTTCTCCGAAATCTTGTTTCTAATCAATTGCTATTAGGTTAATGTTTGCAGCTCAACTCCTCAATGTTATCTATAAATGCCAGTGGCCTATATGAATATACCCTGATTTGTGGTAAATAAGATGATTGAATTTCGTTAAATAAAAAGTAGGTAGTTAAATGCTTATTTTTAGGTTAAAAATAGTAACGAATCAACTTTTATTTAAGTGTTATGTTGCATCAAATAAAACAATAACTGTTGCTAAAATTGGTAAATGGCAATAATACCAAAGATGGGAGGTTAAAAAAATATCACTTGGTTTCCTTGGATATTTTATTATTGTTATTATTATTATTATTATTATCTTCAAATATTTGGTCACAATATGGCTACTATAACAGTCAGTTAAAACACATATTTTACCAATGTTATTTGTTATAGACAGAGGAAACGTTTTAGTTATTGGAATTCTTAAATAAAGAGAAAATCTATTAAGTTCTAGTACATCCTTGATAGATATTCTAAAAGTGTTTAACTAATACTATGGGGAAAAAACTATACTCTATGTTTCTACTAGGTTTTTTTTTTCAGATTTTTTTTTTCAGCTATGAAGACTGCAACAATACTGACCTTAGCTCGCAAACCCTGCCTACCCTGACTACACCACGATCCATCATTAGTATAACTGCTATCCATCTACTTCCTCTCCATTAAGACAATTTTGGTACGGTCCTAAGCTAAGATGTCGAAACTATTTTCCATATTGTCACCGACACCGTTTATACGCATTATCGCTCCACTGTCCAACGTGATTTCATGAACAGCACACGTATGTTGTGGTCTAGGAGTATTACCAACCTAATGTTCAAATGTACAGAACCTTTATTTTTAGGTGAAATTAAGTATTTTCAGTTTTAAGAAAATCACCACAATATGTTAACATATTCACGACACGTTAAATTCATGAAATGACCTTTACCTTATTTTAATTTATATTAATAGCAAATTTTCCGCTAAATAAACCATGTTTTAAATGATGAATTTACACTTAATACTCACAACAAATAGATAACAACAATAAGATAGGATATTTTTTAAGCACCGCATTATACTACCTGTTTGGGTCATAAGTTACGCGTATGTACTAATTACGTTAGGGGTTTTGGATTAGGACCCATCTTGGTGGCGTAGCAGGCTAACGCGCCAGTTTCTTGTTGAGCTAGCCTGCCGAGGACTAGGAGATCGGGTTTCGAATTTTGTTCGGGTGAACTGGGGGTGGTTTTTCAAAAATGGCATGGTTGGGTTAGGAATTAGGGAGGCTATGTTTCAGGGAAGTATACCGGCATTTTCATGCAGGGATAGTGTATAACCATTAGTAACAATCACCCTCAATACACCCGACTGAGATTAGAAACTCGATCTCCCCGTCATTACCAGTCTAGTCTACTGCGAGAGTAGCGCCTCAGGCCATGCGGCCACCGAATCGGGTAATAGGCTATTAATCTTTTCAGAAATTGAGAGTGAAAATTATATCATTCTCTATTTACAAATCCGCACTGATGAGCAAATGGTCTAAGACACCTTTCTTTCAATAATAATATTAATAATAATGTCTAGCACTGCGTCTTACTACCCGTTCAGGTTATACGCTCAAGTACTAATTATGTTAATGGGTTAGGAATTGGGAAGGTTGAATATAGAAGTGAACCCGAATTTGCGTGAAGGGAGAGTGGAAAACCATACAATTTTTTAAAAACCACCCCCAGTTCACCCAAGCAAAATTCGAACCCCGATCTCCTCGTCCTCAGCAGGCTAGCTCAACTAAAAACTGGTGCGTTAGCCAAATACGCCACCGAGATGGGTCCTGTCTTTCCCTAAACCCGATCATCAGTGTCGGGGATTTTGACGATCGAATATTGGGTGAGTGCACTTGTTCTTTTTTTCCACAAGTGATTTCCCCCCGTGGCTTTAATAATAATAATACTTAGCACCGCGTCTTACTACCCGTTCGGGTTATACGGTTTAAGTACTAATTACTCTAATGAATTAGGAATTGGGAAGGTTGAATTAGAGGAAGTGAACCCGCATTTGCGTGAAGGGAGAGTGGAAAACCATTTAGTAAAAACCACCCCCAGTTCACCCGACCAAGATTCTAACCTCGATCTCCCCGTCCTCAGCAGTCGAGCTCAACACGACAAGCGCGTTAGCCAACTACGCCACCGAGGTGGGTGTGGTTTTAATAACTCTCCACTTTAATGTGGGTGAGATTTCTCTAAACAAACTTCATCATCCCTAATCCTAAATCAAACATGGTATTATACACAAAACTTTTTCCCCCACTTAGGCTATACACATAATATTAATTACTCTAATATGGTATAAATGAGTAAGTTAATTTAAAGGAAGTGTTCCCGAATTTGCATGGAGGGAGAGTGGACAATCATTTAGTAATAAAACACTCTTAGTACACTCGACTGGGATTCTAACCCTGATCTCCCTGTCTTCAGCAATTCAGTCTCCTACTAGAGGGACACTTTAAACCAGGGGTCCTCAACCCACGGCTTGTGGGCCACTTGCATCCCGCGGTAACATTTTTTGCAACCCGTTGCCTCATGAAATATATAAATTTTACACAATCAACTAATAGAATAAATACGCATTTTATGTACGTAACTTACGTTATTTTATAGAAGATTTTTGCTTTTACGTGAAGATGACGTTTTTATACTATTGTACTTTGAACCGGTAAATAACAACTCTAGTAGACAAGACAAATCGTGCAACCTCCTGCTATGAAAAATCTAAAAACTAGGAAAAAACAAAGAACATACTTCACAGTATTGTGAGCCAAAAAGAGACAGAAACTTGGGTCCTTGGACATAAAATGGTTGAAGACCCCTGTCGTAGATTATTATTACTAGCACCGCGTCTTACTATCCGTTGTGGCTATACGCACTTACGCTAATGTGTAATGGTAGGGTGATTGTGAGATTAAATGGAGCTCCTACAGTTTAACGTGGGATCCGAACCACAGGAGGCCTGGCATTCCACACATTCACAAGTTATGATTAATACACGTCTTGTCAGAAGTGAAGGAAGGGTTTGGCAATCAGATAAATCTGTGCCGGGACCGAGGATTGAAGCCCGAACACCCAGCACAGAAGTCTGACACCTTACCCCTAGACCACCAGGTCGTAGACAATGCGGTAACAGAAGTGGGTGCTTTGATTAAAATAATATTATATTCACACATTCCACGCTTTTAGGTTAATTAAAACTGCACATATGGGGATGCTATATAGCTTGGGGGACCATAAAGCAACAATTTGAGCCCATACCTAGCTCAAATATCTCAAATATAAAAATTGAGGTATCCTTGTGAAACCTATTTTTTGTGAGTTTCGCCATTTTTACTATGGTTAACGTATTTCTATGTAGAAGATTTAAAATTAAAACACACTTTTTTAAACTTTGATAAACAAAGAATATACATTTCCTTTTATAACGTGTAAGAATAACCTACAATAGTAAATTTCCCTGTGTTAAAGGATATTTGAGAACAAAATTCTCTCCCACATTATTTAGATCTATATTTTTGCAGCCCAGGGATGTTGAGTTCCAATGAAGATGGCTCCTTGTTCCTGTGAGTTGCTTATAGCGGGGTGGCGCCACACTAGCAATTACCAATCCCACTAGCGCTGACTGGGGAAGATTGCCATTACTAAAAGGGAGGTAAGGGGGAGAAGGTTAGCCAGATATCCCCTACACTCGTGTGTGTCTGATCACCATATGAACCAGCTCAGTTTAGAGTTGGGAAGAGCTATTCTCTCTTGGAAATATTCAAAAACATTTAGTTTAGCAAATAATATAAAAAAGTTCAATAGCTCACTAACTCCCACATATATTTCTTAGTTCAGTATTTCTATTGACTGAAATATTATTCAATTGGTTACTAATTCATCAAAACAGTATTAGTGAGTTCAGTTGAACAAAAAGTATAATTATATTGGTTAAGTAGTTCAGAAAGTATGTCTTAGTGTAGTGGAACGCAACATCACTTTCTTAATTCAGTAACATAGCTAGTATTTCTTAATTAAGTTAAACAAGATATCATTCTCTTAATTCAGTAGATAAGTAAGTATTTCTAAGTCCAGTTGAGCGAAGTTTTATTTTCTTATTTCATTAAATCAGCTGATCTTTCCTAATCCAGTAAATCAGCGAGAATTTCTTAAATCAGTTGAACGAAGTACCATTCTCTTATTTCGGCAAATTATTTAGTCTTTCTTGGTTTAGTTGAAATAAGTATAATTCTCTTAATTCAGAAGCTCGGAAAATATTTCTTAGTTCAGTTGGTATTCTAGATTTATAGTTCAGTCGAATTAAAGGTGGTTTTATTTTATTCGTTCACTAGTTAAGCAGACTGAAATCCATGACATACACTTATAAAGTCATTTAATTTGCCGATGGTGTAAACCCAAACGGGTAGTCCTACGCGGTCTTAAAAAAAAAAGCCCATCGACAAGCTAGTGTGAAATAAAAGGAACGAAATGTATAGCGTAAACGTAAAATGGAAGCACAAAGAGAACTTTACCTACTCACAATGTTTAAATTTATAAATAGTTCGAGAAATATTATTCATGTGGATGAAACGCATTTCAAATCAAGTCATAATGGCAATACATGCTTACGGTTTGAATAAAAACTAGACGAAATAAGATCTGTTGAAAAAGGAAAAAGCCTACCTTTTGTATGTGCTTTAGGGGAAAAGGAATTTGATAATGATTATCTCATCAATCATCATTTGAAAATACAAATAAAACCAGATACACTACCATGAAAATAGGCATACAAATAAAAAAAGATACACTACCATGACAATAGGCACTATACAAGCCTCAGTATCGGGTAAGCTGTTGCCAAATATAACCACTAAAAGTGTGATTGAACAGGAGAGTGATCAATATTAACTCTCATTGTAACTTTACCTAAACGACCAAAGAATGTTAACGTGCCTTAATGTAAATTTTACTGAAATATCACGCTCCTTTAGGGCAGGATAAGTAACGTTTATTTCATAGCAGAAATTCTTTTCTCATTTGACCGGCTATGCAAGGTGAACTAACCATAATTACACTCAACTTTGGTGCGTACAACAATTCAAATGTATGTAAACGCAATATGAATGCTGTTTCACGGATATAGCTGCTTATTATTTTTTATTTTTACTATTAATATACATACATTTCCATTTAGTTAGCCATTGCCACCATTATATTCAATGGTTAGCGGGAGTGAGTTTTGTGCTCCAAAAATGTATACCTTTGAGCAGCTGTTATTGGAAGGATGGATCTTTGAAAGAATGCTAGAAAGATGTTATTAAACAGCTCGGAATAACTGCAGCATCGAAACAAAGCATCTCTAAGAGTGTTTTAAATTTAAAGATTACTGAAAAACTGCAGACAAGACATAGTGGAGGCCGACCCCCAATGACAACAAACAACATTGTGAAAGACAGTCGAGATGGCTCCTAGCCTCCCTTTATATACAAATCTAGTATTAATATAAACCACTTTTAACTAGTATTTCCTATAAGCTCCAACAAGGGGACATGGTCAAGATATTTATTAAGGCATCTTAACTTAAGATGTACAAAATGTGATTTCATTAAACATAAAATTGTATATAGAGCAATTTAAAAAAATGTGTAAGATCTAAATTTAATTTAAAACCGCTCTATTTCCGTGTCTCTAGTCACACTCATTGGTTCTAACGATACATTGTAGTTGAGTAAATTATCTTTCAACGAAAAAAGTGAATTTTGAACTGAACATTCATCTTTTGTCCTAGGCAATGGCGCGTACCCCCACCGAACTAGACGGAAGTGTAGTAATGTATTGATCTAGGACCACCACTTGTGAGGGGTTGAAGGAAGGGAGGACTGTTCTTTCTGTATGTGAGAGGGTCATTCATAGTGAACATTCCCTAGCAGAGATGGCAATAACTCACCCTGGGTTGCCAATAAGTAGGTTGTGTCAGCAAATTGAAACTCAGTGCATCAGACAAGCACAGTTTCCATTGTGTATTTATTAAATACATTATAGTGTCATAAATTCGTTAATGTTAAAGTTGAAAATTCACTTTAAAAAATCATATTTAATTAGATCAGCCAGTTAAATTTAAAACAATTATAGGTATTCACTATAATAATTACCAATTTCTCTGTCCAGTTGAAAAAAATCTCGAAACTTAGAAGACCACCTGGGAAGCTGAAATTGTGTAGGCAAGTAGTGGCAAACACAAAAGAGTGCAGAAATTTACATGGGGGTAGGGAGGGGGACAAACCAAGGAAAAGGGTGGGGGTTGTTCTTTAAAAAAAAAGTACAATAGATCTTGCAACCCAGAAGAGCTAGGAAGCTGAAAATTTGCAAGTCAAAAGCCAAAAGGGTGGAGGAATACGTGGTGGCCAAAGATTCCTATAGGTTGCACCTAAATGTTTCTTTGGAACAGGAGCATTTACTAAAAACGAAAAAATATAAACAAAAAATGTTGTTTATGGTAAAATATTCAATGAGGGATAGTTTCACACTTGAATTGGAGTAAATATTTGATATACTGTTGGAAATGGTATTATGTATGACATCAATTAATGGGGTCCATATCTTATACATATTTAAAACACAAAGAAAAATTGTTCATGATTATTTGTTCATTCTTGTAATTAATAGTACAGATCATATATACATCATAGATAATAAGAAAACAATAAGGTAAAACAAGACATTAAAGAACATTTAGAAGGCACTGCCCATCTTCTTGCGGGTCAAGGCTCACCCACTAAAATACTCTATTGAGTGGATGGAATTACTCAAGTCCCAGCATATACTATAGAATCTTTAATCAAGACGCGACTCCCAGATTTTGAAGATCATTAAAAATGACTCCCCATTTGCAATCATTGTCCAACAAATGTTAATGATACATATTACAAGACCAGAAATGGAAGCCATTGGTTTTTAAATGGGTATATGTTAGTTTTGTAATATTAACCACTTAATTGTCCAGCACCTAAGCTCAGTCAGTACCACGTTTGCCTTCTGGATCCCAGGTTCAAACCCCGGCATGGCCGTAAAATGTATCGTTAAGGAAATGTGGGCTTACCCCTTTCACAGTGATGAATTGACGGTTAAGTGTTGTATATGTTTTTAATTTAAGGAGTTTATAAGTCAAGTACTAATACAGTCCTGATATATAAATAATTTTAATAAAAAACTAGGTAATAGTTATATATATATATATATATAAAACCAGATTAATTATTCAATAAAATATCCGCCTCAGTGGCCACATTGTCTAAGGTGCTACTCTCACAGTAGACTATACTGCTAATGGTGGGAAGATCGAAGTTCCAATCTGGTGTCCAGGTACTGGGGGTGGTTTTTCCACTCTCCCTCCACTCATATATGGGGCACTTCCTCTAAATATAACCTTCCTCATCCTTAAAAACTATTAGCGTTATTATTACATAAACGTATAACCCGAACGGGTAGTAAGACACGGTGCTAAAAATAACGTATTCAATAATTTAAAACCGCTATTCTTGTAGAAAGCACAATTACTGATTTTAATTAAGGGGCTTACGGAGTGGAATTAATTTGGTCACGTATTTTTAATTCATATATTTTTTTAAATATTATAGTGATTAAAAATCATTTCCAAATTTTCCGGTTGACTAAACCACTAATAAAAAGCCTTGGATTTTAAAAATTTGGTTTTTGGTTTCGTTTATTTGTGAGTTTTATAACCTTAATCACTTTATTATCTTCAAATTTGCAAATTTGAAATGTATCTTTAATTATTCTAGAAATATACACTATTATTGTGAACGCATATAGTAAAACTAAATGTATTTGAAATTAAACACACATAACGTAAAAGGTCGTATTTGGGGAAAACGACTTTAATGATTTAATTAATTTTAGCTCATTTATATAAAGTATCGTATAAAATTATATGCCTACATCGTAGGTCAAATGTCACCAAACTAACAATATAATGTCGACGCTTTTTACTTTCTCTTAGACGATCGGGATTAAATTTCTCTCGGTAATTGAGGATATGGTAAATTTTAATAACATAGAAGTTAGGCACGCCCGAATATTAAAAATAAAGCATCAATAGAGTTTTTTTTAAAACTTATAAAACGCGAGGCTCTTGAAATAAAAGAATTTGACCAATTTACTTGTTTAGTGTAATACATATAAAGGTTCCCTATATGAATGTTAAGGCATACGCTGACAAAAATACATTCTTGCTGTTCGGAAGTCGTGTGAAATAAGAAAAAACAGATAATTCAGAGAGTGCTGAACCCTGATCAGAGTCAAGGTGCCAGGACACTTAAGGAGGCCGCCTAGGTCGAGAAATTTCCGTGCAGACGTTCGGTTCAAACGCATTATTTAATTTTACGACGCGTTATCTCAAAATATGGTTCACGGCAAAATATAGTCGAAAGGTTCCAATAAGGCTCTTTTTCCATAACAACCCTATATGTCGAGTTTTATTAATGGAGAAATGTGTTAAAATTTAACATTAGTTTACTAACGATTTTTTAATCATATTAGCGGAGCTATGAGACTAGGCTTGATGCAAAAGGGCTTTAGATCTAGCCTTCCTCTAACAAACACAGTGATTTTTGTATAGGCTCACAACAGAAAATTGAAAGATAGTTAAGAACTAGCCGCGAGTTTTCCTCTTTACCTTGAGATATGAAGTTTCTTAGTTTTCTTTCTCCTCTTTCTTATTGACAAAGGTTGTTAGGAGGTGAAGGGTGAAGGGAATGTAAGCTTAGACAGAACAGAGAAGTAGTTACATACAATGAAACAGACCATTGTATTTTAATCCGTGTGGCATGACGGCGATTGATAGATACTTTCTCGCTGACCGAGGTAGCCGCCTTAACGAACCTCCTGGCAGTCCATCAGCCAACGCTCACGACGCAAGAATAAAGATGAAACTTAAATACGCATTTGTTGCGCAGGACATTAAATGGCCAGAGTATCGTTAGTGTGCTCAGTGTAGTATGGGCACAACTTGAAAGCGTATGTCCGAGGAGTGCGCTAATTAGTGCAGAACAGCATAACATTAGACAGAATTAGTTAGAGAATGGATTATTTCATATAAAGTAAAACACTTACATTTGATTAAGTAAACTAAACTACCAAAAATCAGCACTATTTTATGTAGCAGAACTCTGTCATTAAATAAATAAACTCTTAAATGTTATTCCAACTTGTATGTAACGAGAGTAATTGTTTAAACCCCCGATTTATTTAAGACAGGTAAACATATTTTAAACGAGGAAGCGTGCTGAAGGGAACTGTGTAGTACTCTTTATACGTAGTGATTTGTGAAAATAGCATGACTAATATCAATTTGTAAATATTCTTCGCAAGAGAATACAGACACGTTAAGGTTTTTGTGGGAGGGGGGTTCCGAATACTTGAGTCCTTGAGTGTTAGCTACACTACATTTAGTTTAAACTAAAATATATAAATTATTCAGGATATGTTAAATATAAAAATTTAAAATAGAGATCATCTACTATTGATTCTTAAATTATCATAAAATAAGCCATGAATTATTGTAATATATGCTCTAGTGAGTAGTCGAAGGAGGTTAGGGAATTTTGGGGTATGAATATTCCTCTTCTAATGTCAACTAATATTTAATGCAATTAAAAATAAAACGCATGTTTTCAATTATTGTAATCTATGTTAAATCCTCGGGCCCGGCACAGATTTATCTGATTGTCAAGCCCTTCCTTCACCTCTGACAAGACGTGTATTAATCACAACTTGTGAATGTGGGGAGTGCCAGGCCTCCACCGTGGTTCGGATCCCACGTTAAATTGTAGGTCCTCCATTTCATCTCAAAATCACCCCACCATTACACATTAGCGTAAGTGCGTATAACCCGAACGGGTAGTAGGACGTGGTGATAATAATATTATTAATAATAATAATAATATGTTAAATGACACGTTAGATACATATTTTATCCCAATGTCAAAGTACTAAGTGCAAAGCCCCATACTAACTCCCAACACACACACACACATCTTTTAAATGTAATACTAGCTAGGTACCCAGTAATTTTACAAGTTCAAACAAATAAATCTTGCCAAGACATTCTAAAATACTTTAAAATGTTATCATCATATTTTAGCAAATCAGAAAAAAGTTGATGGGACTCTTCCTATGTACTCCTTTTCAAATTTATTTTGTGAATATAAGATCAGTGTGTCACTTTTTTTAAGCTTGAAGCAGGTTTTAGCGATAGCAATACTCTCTTGGTCTGAAGAGATGTCCACTGTGCCATGAAACCAAACTGTGCCGACTCAAGAGATAAAGTGTGCCGAGTGCCGACTGGTACCGTCAGAAGCCTATGAAGTTCCCAGACACTCACCAGTCCAGACCGAGTCGAGTCGATCAAGTGCGCGTCCTGTTTAGAACATGATAACGTCCAGAAATGTTTAATCTTTTTAAAACATTAACTGTTTTAGTTTAGATACAACTTAAAATATAACTAAGGAAATTGCAGTATTTGATTAAATTCACAGTATGAATTTATATTTATAAAATTTGACTAGCCTATTTCCGGTCATTAAATGTACGAGAAAACGGCTGAACCTGAAACAAATTTGACAAACGTACATTCTTTTTTAAGGTTAGGGGTTCAGGATGTCGTAAAAAAAAGAAGCTTCCAACAAAAACCAGATTTTCCCCAGTGATTTGCAACTTTTCTTCTGTGTGTGCAGCGACTCCACTCTATAGTCATTCTTTGTTTACGTCACTATGGAAACCCTGATGATGATGATGATGATGATGATGATTATGATGATTATTGTAGTTATATCAGTAAATAAAAGGTCTCGCTTTGGTTAAAAATAATAACTCATTTCTTACTTAAGTAGAATGGTGCAACAAATAGAAAAATTACAGCTAGACATATTTACATACCAAACAAACCAAGGATATAATATTAGAATCCTCGATCGCTCAAATGCCTCAAGGATATTCGAGATATTCGAGGTTCGTAAAAATCTTCAAAAAGTATCTTGAATACAATTATGAATACCTTTACTTGATTTAACAATTTTAAGTAATTAGAAAAAGGAATAATATAGGATTGTATAGTTGGGAGAACAATAAATTCACGAAAAAGGACAAAGTTGTATTAATATAGTTAATTCACTAGGGGGGTGGTGTTCCCTTTGTTGTCATGACGTGGGCCTAATAAAATGACAAAGTAGCGCTTATCAATGGCCCAAAGCCTTAAATAATTTTTTTAATTCAATTTTAAATATTACCCACTTCAGTGGGCGTATGGTCTAACGCGCGACTCTCGTAGTAGACTAGATTGCCGATGACGGGGATATCGAGGTTCGAGTGTCAGTCGGGAGTTCTGAGGGTGGGTTTTCCAAAATGGTTTTTCACTCTTCTACCACGTGAATGTGAGTACACCTCCTATAAATGTAACCTTTCTAATCCCTAAGACCATTAGCGCAATTAGTGCATAAGCGTATAACTCAAACGGGTAGTAAGATGCGATGCGGTTAAACTAAAATGGTACAATAGGCCTACATGTTTGATTCAAGGATTCAAGTTTCGATTTAAGATTCGAAAGAAAATAAAAGATTAGGATAACCAGCTTCAGTGGTCGAATTTTATAAGGCGTCACTTACATGTTACACTGGCCTGCTGATGACAGGGAGATCAGGGTTCGAATCACGGACAGGTCTAGTGAGAGTGGGTTTTTCTAAATGGTTTCCCTCTCTCATCCCATGCAAATGCGGGTATATTACCTCTAAAATACGTATTTACTTATCCTTACACCATTAGAGTAATTATCATATATGAGTGTAGCCTGAACAGGTAGTTATACAAGATGATAAAAAAAAATATTTTTTGACAGCCTTTGATGAGAAAACCTTTAACTATAAAGTTGAGTGAGGCTCCATTCTATTAAACGGTTTTGAACACATTTTAGTGGGATAATCTGCAGCCATCACTGCAACGACCCTCTCGTATATATGGAACTGCTTTAAGATCCTCAACTTTACGAAGTGTTAACTTATTCAATCTATTCCTAAGGTAGCAATGCCATTCATATTCAATATTGCTATTATTTTGTTTATATATTTGGAGGGCTACACTGATAAAATTCGTTGTAAAATACGAGATACAAAAAAATAATTCAGTAAGAGTTTAGGTAACTTTGAAGGCACCTGCCATTTTAATCACAAAAAACAATTGGTCGTTCCATTAGGAGTGAGCTCAAATCAATTTAATGAGACATGTGCACGTATTTGTTCCCATTCCCTTACCCACACATTTAGTGGCCGATCCCACAATACTAGTTATACCTTATGCAATAAAGTGACAGGCTTATGTATAGCTATATATACATGTTATTTGTTTGAAATGGAAATTAATAATCCAGTAAGTTTATAAAACCTTTATATTTCAAACCAAATGGTAAAAAAATGAATAATATTGATTTTATTAATTAGAACAATGAAATTGATTTAAAGAACATACCCGCCTCGGTGGCTTAGTTGGCTAAAGCGCTTGTCATGTTGTGCTCGACTGCTGAGGACGGGGAGATTGAGGTTCGAATATCGGTTGGGTGAACTGGGGGTGGTTTTTCCTAAATTGTTTTCCACTCTCCCTCCACGCAAATGCGGGTTCACTTGCTATAATTCAACCTTACCAATTCCTAATCCATTAACGTAATTAGTACTTAAAGCGTATAATCCGAACGGGTAGTAGACGCGGTGCTAAATATTATTATTATTATTTAAAGATCATGATTTTTTTTTAAATTATGAAATAAAACCTTACTTTTTGACATTTCTGGAAGAAATAATATCAATGTATGTACGGTGCTTTGTAGATAGAATTCATCCAACAGCTTTAAATTAATTCTAAATAAGCTAATTTGGTGGACTATTTTATTTTTAAATATTAAAATTTAACTTCAATTTCACACCTTTTAGACTAACTTCCTATCTACACCTTTAGAAACAAAAACCGGTAGTATCCCTTGCATTACGCGATTAATTGATTCCAAGAAAACAATTATTCATAATTATAAATTGCGTAAAGTGAATCAACTTTAGCGTGGATAAAATTACAACAAAAACTACCTAAAATTTGTAGAGAAAAATGTCGTCACTATTTTCTTCACTTAATACACTGATACTATAAAGCCTGAATTTCTAATGGAGAACTTTCTGAATCTTCCAACAGAATTCTACTATATAATAGGATTCTGGTGGGGGAAAAGGCTTCCATTTGGTTTTTCTGAAGAAAACCGGGGTTTACTTAACTCATTTGTACGAATAAACTGATGTTGATGAGTGTAGATCATCGTCTCTCTCTCTTAAGATTAAAAAAATACAGTTTGTGATGCTTGTTTATCTACAAATGTAAATCGATTAAAAACTTATTGTGCACTACCTAATCGAGGATACACTTACATGGTGATTGGGCAGAGAGTCCATGCGACCCTTAAGTAACCGTATACACCCCAGGGTCACATTATATATATATATATATATATATATATAGTATATAATTATATATATATAGTATATAATTTTATATATATACATAAATAGTATATAATTATATATTATTCTTTTCTACCGCATCATACTACCGGTTCAGGTTATACGCATATATGATAATTACTATAATGGGGTAGGGATGAGGAAGGAATTATTTTAGAGGTAATCTACCCGTATTTGCCTGGAAGAAGGGTGGGAAACCATATAGGAAAAACCCACCTTCAGCAAACCCATCCGGTATTAGAGCCCTGATATCCCCATCAACAGTATGACACAAGAGTGACGCCTTAGACCATTCGGTCAATGAAGTGGGTCACTATAATATTAGTACATACAACTACAATTATGCATCACAGTTAAAAATGTTTCTAAATATTTAAACTCCTTAACCCTGTCAAATGATACGTTGCTCGAAGTAATCTATAGATTATCGTTCCCAATCTGTGTCTTTGTCAGATCGTATACTTAGTGTTCATTTCTAAACCTATTTCCTTACTAGCCTCTAATAAAATTTCTACTATTTCGCAACAAAGCTAAATCACCTGCGTATCCTAATAGGTGCATTGTCCCGTTTAATGTAGACCTTTACCTAATCTCTTGCAGTACCCTATTAGCATACTCTGACGCTAGATTAAAAAGTAATGGGGAAAGTGCATCCTTGTTTGAACCAATATATATATATATATATATATATATAATATAAATATATATATATAATATAAATATATATATATATATATATATAATATAAATATAACGATATAACTAAACCTTCCAAAAACACCAATTCAAGTTTAATTAGTTGTTACTATTTTATTATTAATTTTATATATTAGTTATTAATATTATTACTAATAGCTTATTTGTATCCTGACATCTAACTAGATACGTGCACAACATCGAACATAGCAAGGAATTTTAACTTGTCTTGAAATGTATTCTTCTTACACTTTGAACCAAGCCCACCCCCTTTTTGGACAAGATTTATAATACTTCATTTAAAATCGTTTCCAGCTGTGACCGATTAGAATAAAAAAAGTCTCCCCATCGAAAACATTTCATGGAGAATCGCAAAAAAGAATAAAAATACAAGGGAAGAAAAAAGTTGGGGAATGTAATGTTCAAGTTAAAAAAAAGATTTAAGGAGAAATGGGCGATAACTGTATAGAATCTATATCCTGTTTAAGTAGGTGGCTTGTAAATTACCACGCGATATTCAAGGGGGAAATTAAGAGTGGACGTGGTGGCCACCAACTTGCTAACGGGTGTAACGTGTAATATAAGCAACGGTGTAACGTAACGCGATTGTTTTGGACGTAACATGAGCATGCAGTGAATGTTACTGAGAATCGTCTGTTCTACTCAGTCGCGTCGTCGCGAATATGTCAAACAAACGTATGCTAGTTACCATTGCTAGTTTCATTGCTACGTACTTAATGATGGAAAGTGAAAATAAGCCTAGGCATCGTCGATGGTGGAAAACACAACTATATAAAAAGAGAAATGTTTCTTAATTAATTTCCGATTTAAATACAGTAGCCCCCTTTCCAATACCCTAGCTCTTTTATGTCCTGCCCTTTTCTCTTAGATACGATGATAGCAAACTTATTATTTTATTACATTCCTTTGCATCAATTTCCATATAAGCAGCCTACATATTTCTAGCCAGGTGTCAATCTTCAACTTTTTTGTGTAGTAATTTGGGTGTTTTGAGCTCCACAAAGTATCTTTACATTTGTATATGTCGATCAATTCGGGCAATTTCTCCTCACTCCACATATTTGTCCTTTTATCGATGTCAGTTGAAGTAAGAAAGAAAGTAAAGTAAGTAATTAAATTAAGATAAGTGAATTAAAAAGTTAAATAAAGTAAGCAGAACAGCATTCGTACATTATCTCGAATCACATCCAAACACACATTGCGATCGCCTTTGTGTACAGTCTGAAAATCGACATCCAATGGATCAGAACGAGCTTCCGCGCGAGCGTTACGTTACACGTTCGCTGTTCGTCCAAACGCACGATTCACAATACATTACACGTTACACCCGTCTGTACGTGGCTTAAATAGTCTGAGTAAGTTTTTTTTCAAGCCATATATTTTCCACTACCAGCTTGCTAGGCCAGGAGTTTAGAGGAAGATAAAAAGAAGCGCGAAAAAATTAGAAGAGTAAGAACAAATCTTTTTAAATCCATGATCACCCACTTCGGTGGCCGCATGGTCTAACTAAGCCTTTACTTTCTCAGTAGAATAAACTGCCAATGATGGGGAGATCGAGGTTAGAATATATGTAGGGTGTACTGAGGTTTTTATTAAAATGATTTTTCCACCCCATCTCCATACAAATTTGGGTACATTTTCTCTAAATATAACATTCCTCATCCCTCAAACCATTATCGTAATTAGTAGTACATAAGCGTATAACCCGAACGGGTATTAAGACGTTGTGATAATATATATACTGTAGGGGCCTATTTATCTTAAGAGGGACGAATTTCAGAAAATTCAACATTGGCACCATCTTATGAAAAATACCTCAGTTTTTAAATCATTACTGTTAAAAAATAAAATTAAGTTTATACAAAGTTTCAAGATTTTCTTGCTAATTTCTTAACAAAAATTTGAAACATTTTTTCTAGCAAGGGTATGTGTGTAGGGCTGAAAATCTTGTGTTTCATCATGAGGTCATTAATCTTGGGATTGGATTACTGCAACTCTCTAGTTATATCTATTCTGGGCCTTTTTTTTAAAACCTTCTCTGCCAAGATAGTCCCCTATCTGATTCACGTACTCCAGTCTTGGTCTTCCTCTTGAATTTCTCCCTTCCACATCTCCTTCTATAATTATCTTCGTCAAATATCATGTCTCAGTATATGTCCAACCATGTTAACTCTTCTTTTATGTATAACTTTTCAAAGTGTTCCCTCTTTATTTGTTTTTCTTAGCACTTCTGTGATTGACACCATCTCAATGTTATTTTCAACATTCTTCTTTAGCACCATTCAGTTGTTTGTTACTTTTCATGAGAGAAAACAACTGTTCACACACTTATGTGTGACAAACATTGCACATACTTGTTGCTTAAATCTATCAATTTAAGAATCAACCTCTGGCGAGTAAGGAGTAAAAGTTATGTACACCAACCTCACTTTCTAGAGCTCCCCAAATGTCATAATGCCAAATTGTTTATTTCTACAACATATGTAAAAATACTAATTGAGCTTCACATAATCATGGATCAGACCGCAAATTTGGCATGCCTGCGCTAGAGTATAAGCCAATGGCTTCCAACTTTTGCGGGTTTGACCCCAATTTTTCTATCCAAGACAATCGCGAGCCTTGATAATTTACAGGCGTTCAAATCCTAGTTTTAATTTTTTTTTAAATGAATCTTGCTATCACACAAGTGGGGTAGGTAGAATTAAAATAAACGTACCCTTATTTGAATGGAGGGGAATGAAAAAACTGTTTATGAAAAATTACCCCCAGTACACCTGGTCAGAATTTGAATCCCAACTTCCCCATCACTGACAAACTAAACCAAACGAACGTGACGTTAAGCCCACGTGGCCACCGATGCTTGTTTTGATTATTATAAATTACTTACATAAAATGTATATATGAACGTGAACAAATATGTTTCAAAACAGAATCAACAATCCCACGAGGGATTTTTGGAAGTTATCCTAGCAGCCACAATAATCCAAGTCAGCAGTAAACTTATCAGATTGTGATAGCCAAAAGGAACCTAAGCAGTAACTAGACAGTTTTTACACCTTTAACCACTTAATTGACTTGAGTAGAGCAGGTGGACATACAGGGTGACAAATGAAGAAGTCCTCAGAAGAGTGAGTGAGAAGAGATCAATTTTGGATGTGATTTTTCTGTGCAAAGCAAACTGGATCAGATACATCCTTAGGAGGAACTGTCTTCTGCACGACGTCATGGAAGGAAAAGTTGAGGGAAAGAGGATCTTAGGAAGAAGGATGATTCAAACAATGGATGACTTGACTGAAATAAGAACATTCTTGGCGCAATGGTGGTCTAAGTTCACTGACAAAAGGAATGGACCAGTCATGAGACAGAACACTTGATAGTAATAAATCATTTACATTTATATTTGAATTTAGTAAATTCCTATAGTTATTAAAATCAATTTAAAAAACAAATATAAAACTAAAACCTCAAGAATCATTGCAAACCCACCCAAAACACAATGTGACTCCATTTGGAAACTATTGGCATAAACGGTTTGGTTGACAGTCTTCAAATGTATTAAGTTTAAAACATATCCGATAGTGTGTATTTGTTATTTTATACATATAATGAGTCTCGAAAATGATATATTGTATTCGTACTAGTAGATATTGTTAATGTACTGTTTTGGGCTTTTGGCATCGTTTATTTTCTCTTTACACGTACGCCACCTTAAAACAACGGTTTAGAGCTCTTTTCTTTTATGTTTGATCATTTCTCTCTTAGAAAAAGATACTTTATGAATATTAACACGATAAATTAAATATTAGTAGTATTTTACCTAAGGTAACAACCACAAAACTCAGATTCACTCGAAACAACATTTAATCATTAAATATAATTTTATATTTCACGTTTTTAAATATTTCTTTCGAGACATACCTCTTAAACATGTTGGATATTTTTAATAGTACTACAAAATAGGGGTACACACATATTTATCAATAATTCCATTAATAAATATTCTGCTACATAGGAATAATATTAAATAAAGGTGTTCCGTAACAACTTTCAAAATTCTAGCACATTTGGTAGTACCTTATAATTCCCATACCTAAGTGAGTGAATGAAAGAGTGAGTAATTGAATAAATAGATGACTGAATGAGGGATGCCAGTTAAAACCTCTAAATAAATATATTGTCTAAATGATTAAGACTATGAACTATTTTACTATAATTTCTCAACCAAATTATATAATATGACGATAAAAAAGCAACTTATTTTTATGGGCTCATTGAATTTTACTAGGAAAATTATTCAGAGTTAAAAGTTTTGTGGATCAACAGCCCTCTTTACAGCACACCACTATACACACTCACTTATTCAATGACATGTTTTTTTTACTCTATCATGTGTCACCATTTTATCTGATTTCAAATTTTCTAGTCTCTAAATTTAGCATGTAGCTTTAATTTTGCCTACAACCAATGGGAAAAAATCTATGAGCTCAACTCTATAAATTCAAATAAAGGCTATAAGTTTTCTATTAAAAGTGGGAAAAATAGTCGATGCTATCATGAGTATTATATGGCGTTTGCGACCAACACACAAATATAAAACAAGGTTGAAAACATAGTTATTGAGAAATATTTTGTTTGATAATTAAAGAGATAAGTGAGTTATGCAATTTAATGGTTTGGATAGTAATAAAACTCATAAAAGCTAGTATAACCAAAACATTTAATGTTGCTATGCCACCGAATAAACGAATATCTCCAACGGGTGGTAAAGTTGTACACCAAAAATAAAAATTTTAAGTCTTAATTACATCTAATAAATTTATTTGAGGTATTTACGTGCACGTTCTGAACCGAATGATTATATCAACACAAAATCAGATTAAGAGTAAGAGTGAAAAGGCCTACCAATTTTGTTGTGAAAGGTATTCTCACATAGGACCTACCTTCCAGGGTTATTTTACATGCCACAATCGACATGGGTCCAAAGCAAGCACCTTACCCCAAGACCATCGAGGTTGAATGTTAGGGATTAATTTTACTTCTTTTATAAAATATAATTTTGACTTGCTGTAGTACGGGAAAAAACAATTAAGTTATATATATATAATGGTGAAGCATAAGCTATCTAGGCCTACATTTTATCAATGAATAAACCAAAATTTGGAAGTCATGAGAAATAATAAATCTATCCCTTTCTGTTACTAAATATAATTTGATATTTTGATACAGCACTCTGATATAGAAAATGTACTAGTTTTTATTGTAGTTCGGAAATTAGAAGGAAATTACGGGGGAGGTGGAAGCTGATAATTGCTTCTGTTACCCAGAGGCAGTGCTAAATTGATTCAATCCCTAATACTAAAAGCAATATATACAAGACACATCTCAACTCATACGAAGCTTTTAAAAAAATGTGTCCATTTAAAGTGAACCAAAAACGCTCTTGGCATTCAACCTGGTATAACTGACTGTTTTATTGGGTAATTTAGTTATATAATCGATTAACAAAGCGTATAAACCGAAAAGGTAGTAAGGCATGGTACTGAGAATAAAAATCGAACAACTAATTTCTATAATTTTTGTATCCTTTAATGACCCTTAAGAGACATAAGCTACAGTATTTTTGGTATTCTAATCACGTTGTATGTTAATGTTGCTAAGTTTGACTTATGCAATAGTTAACTTAAGTGAAATTAGGTGTTTCAATAAATCCTTTCACTTCTGTGCTGGCGGCCGGGGTTCAATCCTCGGTCCCGGCACAGATTTATCTGATTACCAAACCCTTTCTTCACCTCTGACAAGACATCTTGTGAATGTAGGGAATGCCAGACCTCCACCGTGGTTCGGATCCCACGTTAAACTGTAGGTCCTCCATTTCATCTCACAATCAGCCTACCATTACACATTATCGTAAGTGCGTATAACCCGAACGGGTAGTAAGGCGCGGTGCTAATAATAATAATAATAATAATAATAATAATAATAAATCCTTTCAGTGCTTTCCTATGTCCTTCGAAACGTTCGCTTGTTGTATCTCGCCAACTCATTTCGTTTCTCTACTGGAGGTGGCCCTGTTTAGTGGCGCAATTAGAAACATACTTTTGTGTGTGGGTGGGTGAGAGGGGGTGGGGGCAAAATGTATCAAAGCTATTATTTTATGTAATTATTTCCGATTGGAAATCCCAGGGGTAATTTCAGTGGGTAGACATTTTGTATATCATTTCATTTTCCTGGTCTTAAAATTTAGCCTAAACATTCGACATAGCTTCAGTGATTTAAATTATGGCTCCACTTCATAAAATTTAAGTTTTTATTAAAATTATTGAGGTCTAGGGAAGGGGGGATTATATTGTGCTTCTGACCCTTCCCACTGTATGTGCCACTGATCCTTTTTCAAGATGGCGTTTGCAGCCAAGCCCACCATGACCTTTAGAGACCTGTATTAAACTCAAATATTTCCTTTCATACTTAAAACAATATTATTTATTGATTTTTTCCTTGGTTTCTACTTCACTTTTTTTATATGATATTTTGTAATCTTGTAAGCTTGGGCTTTCATTTTGGGAATTATCTAAAGGTTTTTTTAAATCTTAATAATTGTCAGTAAAAGTGTATTTATTAATAAAACAAGCCTAGACATACATTTTTGGAAGAGTAAAATATAATTTTGAGTTAGTGGACGTTATCTCAATTGATCGATTTCTAACGTTGAAAGGATCCCCTCCTGTTTTGGGTGCCAATGTTGCTATTTTATATATTATTGTTGGGCTTTTTTGATAGCTTTATTTAAATTAATTAAGAGTTATTTTAACTTTACAATTATATTCATATTTAATGATGTGAATACAACAATCTATTTGCAAACGCGGATAGCAGGTTTAGCATCTTCAACAATTTTAGAAATGGTGTGAAATCATAAATAAAATATTGACGTGTATGTATGTATTTGTCGGTTTTAATCAATCAGGGCCACCATCCATAATTCTGGAAATAGGAAAATTCCCAAAATAGCACATTTAAAACGAGTATTCTTCAAATATTGAAATGACATACAATAGTATACAGTCATTCTGTTCATATTTCTTTGGATAGCGCCATCATTGTCAAAATAATAAAGGTCGTTGGCTGACACAACCTAGCGCTTGTAGGATGAACACAATATTATAATTTAAAATTATTATGTAGGCTTACTATTTACAAACTGTTGATTATTTTTAGTAACACGTCTTAATACGTGTTTGGCTTATATGCCTATGTACTAATTTAATCTCACTAATATGTTAGGGCTTATGAATGTTTAATTTAGAGGAAGTGCACCTGCATTTGCGTGGAGGGATAGTGGACAACAATTGAGGAAAACCACTCTCAGTGTACCCGATAGGGATCGAACCCCGATCTTCCCGTCTTTGTCAGTCTATTTTAACACAAGAGTAGCGCGTTAGACGATGCGGCCACCAGAACGGGTAGCTTGTAATTCATCCTATATCAATTAAAACCTATATTTAAATGTACTCTTGTTCACTAACCCTTAAACAAGCAAACATGAAATTATTATTTGATCAGTAGAAAGAATAGGATTAGGGGATAGTCGGTGAATACCGATCAGCAAGTTAATACCAATCAGCTTTTCACTCGATGGATTTCACACGAATGAGGCTCTTGTTAGTGCTGTTCCCTAGCGAAACATATGGTAATGATGCTTGTTGACGAAACGCTTTGCTGTTTGGACGTTAGTGGAATATTTAAGATTTTATCGTTTTCAAACTTTGGCTGTGCTTCAACAGTATTAACAGTAAGTAGCTTTTTTATTTAACATTAATATGTTTTACTACTACTCTACTTAATAGTATATATTGGTGCATAATTCATTTACAAGATTCATTAAAATATAGTCAATTGGTTGTATTTGCCACCATTTTTGATTGACGAGTGTGCATCGGGAAGTACTGGTCACGCCTTGCGGCTAGTGCCGATCAGCATACCAAAATGATCGGTATTGCCCTTCGTTAACATGGACTTCAGATTCTTGTAATGCAGCAGTCAAAGCAGTCAACGACGAGGGTAGAAAGATTAGATAGGTTTCAAAGTCATTTAACATTATATTTGCGACTTTACATGATATACTGAAAAGTGTTAATTTAAAGGAGGCTGTCCTAGGAAGGAATTCTTTATTTAATTCAGAGAAAGAAAAAGAAATTGCAGAACATGTCGGCCTACTGTCAAAACTATTTCATTGCATGTCTCAGTTCGAGCTGAGGTGACTTGCTTTCGATTACACTGAGAGACTTGGTTTGAAACACCGATTTAATAAGACAGCTCGACTCACTGGTAAAGATTGGGGTTCACGTTTTTTGAAGCGAAAGTCTAATTTGAGTTTAAGACGTCCTGAAGCTACAAGTGTTAGTTGGATACTTGCATTTAATAAGGATGAAGTTAATATATTTTATGAAAATCTAGAAACGGTTCAGGAGAAATACGAATTTCCATCTCATCGTATTTTTAATGTAGATGAAACGGGCATTTCGACCTTACAAAAACCTGGTCGTATCTTAGCTTTAAAGGACCAAAACAAGTGGGTGCTGCTACAATTTGGGAAATAGGTAAAAATGTCACTGTTGTCTGTGCCATGAGTCCTACCGGTACCTATGTGCCTCCAATGTTTATATTCCCAAGAGTTAATATGGCATCTGCTTTAAAAATAGGACACCCACATGGAGCTACTTACGCTTGTTCAAAATCTAGTTGGATAACAAAATACATTTTTGTGGGTTGGTTAAAACATTTTGCTGCACACACAAAGCCTTCACTCTAAGAACCCATTCTACTGCTTCTTGATAATCATAATACTCATTCAACGCTAGAAAGCTATTTATTTTGTCGTGATCGTGGTCTTGTATTGGTGTCCATTCCTCCACACACGTCACTCTACCTGTAGCCCCTAGATGTGGCTTTCTCCGGGCCCATTAAAATAGCATTTAATAAATAATGCGATCTTAATATGAAAAATAATGCTCTTAAAAAAATAACGCCATAAAATTTATTGTCTCTTTTCAACCAAGCGTATATGCAGGTAGCAACGATGGAAAAGGCAGCATCAGGATTCAGCAAAACTGGTATTTTCCTCATGAATCCTGGAGTGTTTAGCTAAGAAGACTTCCTTCCTACAAACCCGCAAATGGTTTAAATGTCTGATGATGCTGATAATAAATTACAAACTCCTCCAGCTACTAGCTCAGCAGTATCTCCTAATACATCCACTTCCAAGGTCACCCGACCTTCAACTTCAAAGAGTCCTTTCAATTCTATGTTTAAAGCTGAGCCCCATCAACCTTTTTGCTCAAACTCTTCTAAAAGTTTGCATACCAACGATTCATTAAATTCAAATGATTTTGACAAATTAATTTCAATTTCTGATACTTTCCCCATTCCAAAGCCAGCTAACCAGGTCAAAATATCTTTACACAATAGATAAAAACAGCATTCTGGAATTCTCACCCCATATCCAATGAAAGAAACTTTAGAAAAAGCTAAAAAAAAAGAGAAGAACAAAATACAAAAAGGGCTGAAAATAAAATTTTGAAAAATCGTGTTGCAGAATCTAGTAGAATTGAAAAAAAACATTAAGAAAAAAAAAATCGAAGGAATATTACATTCGAAAGCTCCTCTGAGGAGGAAAGTTTAAATGAAGATAAATATTTGTGATGACGATGAACTTGATGATATCTGTCCATTTTTGGAGTCCACTGAAAATTAATTGTGCTCATTTTGGAAGAATTTAGTAGAAACAATGAATTATGGTACCCATGTGTTTTGTGCTCCAAATGGGAACATGCTGAATGCAGTGGCTAGGACAATGCAGAGGGTGACAAGTGACCAATATAGCCTATCTCCAGTGAATCATAATATATAAATAACTACAGTTTGATACTAAATAACTACTTTTTAAAAGGAAAGTTAAAACATAAAAAAGAAGATAAAATACTTTTTAGTATTAAGTGAGTTAGTAACTAAAAGTTTTTTTAATTACTTGTAATTATTATTTTAAGGTTAAGTCTAGGAAATAAAGTTAATAAAATAATGTTTTAGTAGGCCAGTTGAGGGATAATCTGTAAAATAAAATGAATAATATTTCAGAAGTTGTAATAAATTAAGAACTAAACAAATAGCTAACTTTTAGTTTTGTACTATGCTTTCCTTAGTCACCAAATTGGCTTAAGGTTTTATCTGGACATAAAAACCCCTGAAACACTCTTTATACGTTTTTTTTGTAAAATATTTAGTTTGTATTTTCCTTTTTATAGCAGCACTATCAAGGTGAAATACATTTTTAAGTCTCTGATCGGTATTACCTGAAAAAATGGGGAATACTGATCAAAGCTATTGTTTTGAAAATTTAAATATTTCATCTAAGCCGTTTAAAAAATACTGGCATCATTGTGGGATCTAAATATTAAAATAGTTGCTATAATAATTCCAGTAGTAAAATAGTTTTTTATTTACTTCCCTATTTTTAGCTAGTTTTTTTCGAAAAGTGATCGGTATTCACCGACTCTCATTTAATTTTACTTAGGTATCCAGAAAAAACCCAAAGGAAAAACTTGTAACACTCTCTGAAGATGCAGATTGGTTGTCAAATTGTTTTAATACTAAACATTATTAAAGTATATAGTTATAGATAAAATACTAACCTAATTATACGTTAATGTGGGTTGTCCTACCTTTCTCTTTGTTTTTTATGTTTCACCCAATTATCTTCTTCTTTCAATCTTTACCTACGGTTGCAGCAGTTCCCGTTATTTACTCTCCAAACACATTGCTATCAATTATTTACAAACTCCTATTTTGCCACGATAAGTATAAAAAAGTGAATATAGACTTGTTGCCATTTTAACTAACACAACAAGTAATACGAGAATGGCATTTAGAAATACGTTAGCCAACATTAAATACCTTCTCTTACTCTATCCCCATAGAGTAAATATAAATATAGATGTATAGATATGGATAGCCAGACGAATTGTGATATTTGAAAGTACGTAAAAAAACTTATCTAATCTATGGAGTTTTAAGATTATACACCTTTTCTCGCAATTTTTTTTTTTTTTGCAGTTGTCAAATTTTGGAAAAGATTTAAAGCATCGAGGTATGTCACCAACATAAAAGGTAGTGTATTAAGATTCGGGACCAAGCCATTATTTCATTACTTATTTATGGTGTCATTATTTTTGAGTTTATACGATGTATTTCAAGATTTCGGTTATATCAAGGTGAAGAATCTCAATGAGGCTGAATCTAAAACTACAAATGTTGAATTGTCTACTACTCCTTTATTGGGATACAATATTTTCACAAAATAAATTCCGATTTAATTCCTTTAAAAATGTGAAATTAGTAAGAACATACCAATTTTCACACCGTAGGTGCAAATATAAACTCTTTGTAATGTGTGTAAAATAAACTCCATGGTGTGAGCCAGAAAGTGAGCTAAATCGACTGAGCCACCACCACCGTAGGCGATGATATTACCAACATTTGCATATAGAGGGTAGTATGTGGTCAGCACAACGAGTCCTACATACGTTAATATTAGTTTTTTGAACCGCAGTTTACTCAACTAGTTCCCCATTTGTCATCGCGAGGCTGAGTTTGAGCCCGTTCCAGATCTACTGCATAAGAGATAGATTTTGGAAGCGCTGGAGATCAAACCCGGGACCTATAGTACAGGTAAGATAGTTATTTTCTTAAAATAAATTTACCATGCACTTTCTCAACGTGATAATTAGGAGAAAAATCTTAGAAATTGAATGTATATACTTTGGACTGAATCGCCTTGTAGCTTTTACGTTAAAAAAATCATAAAAGTGCCAAAAACTGGTATTTTCACTTTTAAGGTGTGAACTTAAACACAAAATAGATTGTCATAGCGTTTAAAATGACGAAAAAATTATCCCTGGTCGGTTGAAATCGGTTCACATTTTCAATAAAAAATCAAAACCACGAAAAATTGCCGTTTTTGGACATTTAATTATAGGGTTTGTAATTAATATAGGAACTTGTTTCAGGTCTTAAATTGTAGCTCTTGTCAGTGCCTACCTACAATAAAATTATAGTGCAAAAATAATCATAACTTTTGTTGGAAATCGTGTGTATGTAAAAACAGGTGTTCCCGAAAAACTGCTTGCCGCCACTTCTACCCCACTCGCACGCCCGAGCGCCCTAAGCAACAAACACCTCGGTATACTGACAAGTTTTTTAGATATTCAATCGGACTTTGCTTAAATCTCATTATATGAGGGTTGTATATAAACTATTCGCGAACAAATGGCGCTTTGAAAAATCACTTTATGACCATTATTGGCCGCTTCCAAGCAGTTTTTCGGGAACACCTGTTTCTACATACTCACGATTTACGCAAAAATTATGATTAGTTGTACACTAAATTTTTATTGTAAGTAGGCACTGGTAAGAGCTACAATTTAAGTCATAAAAAATGTTCATGTAATAATTACAACTCCTGTAAGTAAATGCGAAAAAATGGCAAATTTCTTGGATTTGATATTTTATTGAAAAAAGTTGTGAACCGATTTCAATTGATCAGGGCTATTTTTTTTCGTCCTTTTGAGCGCTATCACAAACTATTTTGTGTTTTTCGAAAAAAAAATATGTTTACACCTTAAAAGTTAAAATACCAGTTTTTGGCACATTTATGAATTTTTTTAACGTAAAAGCTACAAGCCGATTCAGTACAAAGTATATACATTCAATTTCTACCATTTTTCTCCTAACCATCACGTTGAGAAAGTGTATGGTTAATTTATTTTAAGAAATGAATGTTTTTCCCGCTATCTTACCTGGACTACTATAGATCTGTAACCAGAAACTCTGACCACTAGACCAAAGAGGCGGTCTTGTAATGTGTGTAGCGATACATAAATAAGTTTGGTAAGTAAAATAAATATTTAATCTGCGTAGTTTTATACACGCATCGGTGGTCACGCGAAAATGAGACAATCTCATCCCGTCTGATTTGCTGGTGATGGGAGGTGGGGATTCAGTTTCCCACTCTACCTCTAAGAAAATGCAGGTGCAACTACAACAAATTCTACCTTCCTCATCCCTATCTCAGAAGTGTCAATATGAAGCCGGAAGGGTAGTAAGACGCACAACAGAGGAAGAAACCAATTTTATTCTATATTTAAAAAATACAAATGCAGATATTCTAGAAACCTTTTTCTTCTTCTAAATATATAAAATATATATGCTTTGACATTAATAAACTTAATCAAAATTAGTCAAACATTTGGAAAAAATTACTCACCTAAAACGCCAAAAGACGGAAGCAATGTTGTAAAGTTTATTGAAACTGATATCTTTCAAATATATAACAGTTTCGTCTGTGAGGTGGTCTCAAGTCAAGAAGACCCATTCCTGGACAAAAGAATTTATTGCTAGTGACATATGTAAACTAAAATAGTGTTTTTTTTTGTGTGTTGGGATTAAAAGAAGATAACTAATTAATACCAGTGACAAATAAATGATCCAAAATTAAAAATAATTATTACATTCAAATAAAATTTATGAGTTCAAATAATTGCCAGCATGGAATGGGGTTGGTTAATATTTTAAAATGTAGGATTTATTTAGGCATTTTAAACTATTATAATCCAATACCAATACTTTATTTTTATAGCGTGTGATGCTCCTATAAGATTCTTGCCAACATAGATTAGTGGAGATTAATGCTATAGCCCCCTACACTTGTTTTTTTGTGGTAAACGTTAGGATAATTGTTAATATGTTGGAATTTCTTATAACAATGCTGAAGTATGATGTTACCAAGCTTAAGGGTATGGATCACCATGGGAGATGAGCGCGACCGGTTTCTAAGGCGATTTATCTGTACCCGATTACTAAGAAAACTACTATACACATTTGAATTAGATTTTTATTACTGTAAAGATCAATTCACTTAAATGGCTTATGTTTTATTCATATCTACTCAACCAATTAAAATTTAAGTGTTAAAAAATAATTTAAATAACACCGCATATGACAAACTGGTCTTGTTATTGAAATGGGGGACGACTTAGGATAAAACTGTTTTCATTATATTACAATAAACACATTTTTCTATCATTTAGTATAATTTAACGCCAATTAAAAGTTAAATATTTGTAAGCAGATTTGTTTAAATGATTTTTACATGATCGTATTTTCTTGGTTTATTGTTTTGTTTTTTAAAATCTGCAAACAAAGCTTAAACCTAGGAAATATAATTGAGAATAATTATCCTTTAATTTTTTAACATGCATATTGTTCTAAACTAAAATAAAGTGGTACAGTTTTATTTTAATTAAAAAAAGTGTTGTGGTGCTGTATTCTGCGACCTATCGGTGAAAGGTTGAACAAGATGAGCCTCTCGTGAAAACTCAAGGTAGTGATTCCAAGCGTTGCACTGTGATACACAGATGTTCGCAGGAAAAATATCAACTCGACTACGTTCATTTATGAAATCAGTTGTGTGAATAAGATGTGTTTTGCAATGATAACCATTATTGTAAAAGAAATCGAAGAAAATAAAATACAAACCGACTTTATCTCTCAACCGGACGAAAGAAAAATAAATGTTTTGCTTTTGTGAATTAGATTTTTTTAATGTGCTATGTATTTATTATCGTTTCTGCATGGAAAATACAATTTTAATACTGTAATTTAGAACTGATCCATTAATTTCATATCATGTGCGTAGAATACCTAATTAATATAATTACGGGACCCGCTTTGGTGACCGCATGATCTATTCTAAGGTAGTCCCGGCAAAAGATTTATCTGATTACCAAACCCTTCCTTCACCTCTGACAAGACATCTTGTGAATGTGAGGAATGCCAGGCCTCCACCGTGGTTCGGATTCCACGTTAAACTGTAGGTCCTCCATTTCATCTCACAATCACCCTACCATTACACATTAGCGTAAGTGCGTATAACCCGAACGGGTAGTAAGACGCGGTGCTAATAATAATATTCTAAGGTACTACTCTTGCAATAAACTGGACTGCCGAGGACGGGGATCGGGGTTCAATCCCAGTTGGGTGCTATGGGATTATTATTCATAAATTGTTTTACACTCACCCTCCACGCAAATGTGAGTGTATGTCATCAAAAAGCAACCTGACTCTTCTCTAACACATTAGCTTATTTCGTACATCGGCGTAAAACCTACACGGGCTCGGTTCGCTTAGGTGTACCAATCAAACACTTTGGCCCTACTTTTGGTAATCTGATCTGTAAAGAGAGTCAATAATTTGGTATTGATAATACAGGGTTATCTAAATCATTATGGGCTATTGGCAATATTAACAAGAAATACACTTGTCACAATAGATAAATGTCTTGAAACTATTTTGCTATCAATTATAAAGCTGGATAATGAATGGGGAGTGGGGGCACTAGTGAACATGCCTTGACCACCATTATTTTAAAATTAATAAAATTAACATGGTTCCATATTTCATTTTGACAACTATAATTTGACAAAATAAATTAATCACAAATATCATTTTTACTTTTTCGCACCCCTTGGGTGCCACAGCATACCAAGTCAAAGAGATGGAAATAACGTAAGCATTAGAACGGAAGGGGAGGGGGGAACACAAACGCTAAGATGAAGATGTAACTCAACACATACGAGGATAAGAGTGTGCACTGTAAAGATTATTTCCCATGTTAGTTTTTTGTTCTTATGATATTAGAAATGCTTCACTTCTTACTACTTTCAATGTTATCCGTAAATTTACAATAATGAAGTAGGGTGGATAATAAATACGGTAATTTAGAGAAATTGTTCCTACATTTGCGTGGAGGGAATGAGCAATTATGTAGCCAAAATTATAAAATAGCTAGTAATATGTACATATTATCAACACCCCTGACACAAACGTTATTGATAAGGGACACATAAATTATAAAATTATCACCGATGTACGAATTAAGCTAATTTTTAAAAATGAAATGTTTCTTTTTGCATAATATTGTTTTGTACGCTATCTTCAAATTTGAATATCTGTGTATATATATATATATATTATGTATTTTATAATATTATATTTTTATTTACATTGTATATATAATATTATTTAGGGTGGTCAAAATATTTCCTTTCAGTAGGATATACGGTTCCTGCGGAATGGCCAGATTCAAATTTTTGTCAAATAAACAAAGAATTTGTGAATAGATTTTGTTTTTCAACAATTACGTTAAAGTCTTTAGGAATCAGAAAGGTTACATTCATAGGAAGTGACCCACACTTGCGGGTAGGGAGCGTGGAAAACCAACCTCAGTACACCTGACCAAGATTCGAACCTCAATCTCCCCGTCATCGGCAGTCTAGTCTAATTCAAGAATAGCGCGTTTGACCATTAGACCACAAAAGTGGGTGTTAGACATATTAAAATATGTTTAAACGTATAAATTTATATTTGATTATCGAATATAGTTATTTAAATAATAGCTTAATAGAGTTTGAAATTCTTGATAGTTACAAGTTCAGTGGTGTAACTATAGGGTGGTGCCAAAATGCCACAGGCCCACGCCCCAAATAGGGCTCACCACGCAGGTCCACCTGCCCAAAATTAATTTGGTAAGAGATGAAAGCATTGTCTTTTAAGTCTATTTTAGTTTCGTAAAGATCTAATTATTCAATCAAAAATTACTCAATAATCACTTTATTGCGCATAATTTATGGTGTACAAAAAATGTATGTAGATATTTTTCTGTAAAATCAATAGAAACAGCTGAAAGGTCATTTTCAAGACTATTAAAATTTATTTAAGAATCACGTGAATCAAGAAAGGCTGCAGGGATTAGCTATGTTGTCTGTTGAGCTACTACCCGTAGCTTGTCCTTGGAGGAAATGTAGACAATTTCACGGAGATCAATGTTTGTTGTTTAGTCTCTATAAGTGTTAATATTGATAATTGAGTATAGATTTGTTTATAATATTTATAAATATTGTTTTATTTAATTCAAATTAAGTATTTTACGTTATATTGAAACTTTTCAGCAACCATTTTAACAACTTTTATGGCTGTATAGTAATGCACTTTGGGTGTTTCCTCATTGGGTTTACTCTCCTATATCTCCGCGCAAATGTGGGTGCACTTCCTCTTAATTCAACCTACCTACTCTATATTATTACGTATTATAAAATAATTTCAATAATAAATGGCAATATTTTTTTATAGTCTACAATTATTATACATAAGATTTGGGAAGGGTGGGGTCTTTTTTTCTTGGGGGGACCCACCATGGGTCCATTACTGCATAGTTACTCCTTTGTAAATGTTACAAGCTAATGTTGGTAAAGCTAGTTTTACAATAGGAAATTTTAGTGCATCTCCAAGTTTATATTAAAATAATAATAATAATAATAATAATAATAATAATAATAGTAATAATTAGTATCTGGCTGATGTAATACAAGTATGAAAAGTAAAAAACACAATTTCTTATTTATATTTTATACGTATTTATGTGCCCCCCCCCCCACCTTACTTTTAAGGGCTCTAACAAATTTCAAGGGGGTTCCAGACCTCTGACCCCCAATGTCCATGAAAGAAAGGTTTAAAAATAAAAAACTTGTATGTCAATTCATAAGATATTTCTATTACCATTCTTCTTCTTAATATCATTATTTGGATTTTGATATTTTCCATCATAAGTAATTACATGACTGACGTAAGGATCTTTTAAAGAAAATTAAGTAACCATTGTAACTCTCAGACGCTGTCCTCACCCCTCTTAGCTTGGGTTAAGTCAGACGCTGAGGAAATGATCTACATTCTATGGTGTGTCTGTCGATAGTTTTATATCCAGAGTTACTCATTGAAGGCGAAATGGGAAGGGGGGAAGGTTGATAGGGTGGGGTGTTACCACCCATTTCTCCTCCACTCCTCCCCCATCGAAATGTGCCTTCCTCCAGTTTGTTAAGCTCCCCTCTTATATACTCGAGTTTGAAGCTGAAAGATGGTTTGCATTAAACTTCAAATAGATTCTATAACAACCTAATATTATTTCTAAATGATTAAGGGACACCTCAAATAGATTTTAGTGGTATTGCATTTTCAAATATTTTCCATTTTCTTGGAGTCAATCCCCTAAATCTCCTCAAAAATATATTTCTTTACAACTACCTCGCCCGACAATAATAAAGTTTCGCCAACACTCTTGGTAGTCATTACAATAGTATTTTTTTACATTGCAACTTACTATCAGTTTGAGCTATACACATACACTAATTACCTTAGGGAACTAGGAATGGGGAAGGTGACATTTTAGATTGAATGTACCCACATTTGCGTAGATTGAGAGTGGGGAACCATTTTAGGGAAAAATAACCTTGTTACATCCAACTGGGATTTGAACTTCAAACTTCCCACCGCCAGCAATCCAGTCTAATAGTGTGTGCTACCTGCCTTGTTTAACTAACATGCTGAAGACGGGGATCACAGTTCGATTTCGGTCGGATGCACTCAGGTGATTTTTCCGCTCTCACGCCACGAAAATACGGATGCACCTCTTCTTAATTTAACCTTCCTGATACATAACGCATTAAATTAATTAGTACATGAGCGTATAGCCCGAACGGGTAGTAAGACACGCAGCTAAAACTAAATAATTAAAAATTGCGTGTTTAGAACCTTTTTAAGAAAAAAAAACACCCTCAGTACACTCTATTGGAAATTGAACCCCAATATCGTCACCAGCAAATCAGTATAATACGAGAAAGTCGAATGAAAAATGTTTTCTTCCACTAGGTAAGAAATATAAAGAAAATCATACTTCTGATTATTTGAGTTCAACCTATAAATAAAGCAACAGATTTCTGCAAAGTGTGGTCTTTGATAAAAGCCGCACTCCAGCCTTTCCCTTCCAAGAAACTTGACCCATGTAAACAACAGATTAGCTCGCTCCCCCTTCACTCATTCGACCAAACTTGACATATATGACAACACCGCAACTCTAGCTCGGTGTTGGTTAAACAGTCCAAATAGTTCAATATATGGACGTTTCTTAGGAGTTGCGCTGATAGCACTTCTCAAGTTTTACAAGGTAGTCCTTCCACTTAATATAAATCTATAAATTGGTTAAAACATCATTAAGGAAACATACACAAACCAATTAACAAACATGAGAATTTTATAAATTAAAAAAATTAGATTTAACATATAGATTATTAATGGCTTAGTTTAAATAAAAGATAAGGAAGACCACGTAGCTTAGTGGAAATGAACCCAGATTAACACGGAAGACCACGTAGTGTGGTGGAAATGAACCCAAATTCACACGACGAAGGCATGGAAAAGATGGAATCACCCCAGTGCACACGTCCGAGATTAATACCTAGAGATCTTCCTGTCACCAACAATATAATCTATTGCTAGCCTGATACCTTAGACCATGTGCCCAACAATGCGGATCTTTTAATACAGAGTTGATTTTATTATGTAGGCTCTTACAACACGTAACATAATAGTATGTACTTACTCTATGGCATTAGGTACTCGAAAATTCATTACCACACTTACAAACGTATGCCACCTGTCCCTATCTTGAGTTAGTTCTATACAGTCCACCTCATTACACCCTATCCCCATCTCGAGCTAGTTCTATCCAGTTCAACTCATTACACAACTTATCCTTATCTTGAGCTAGTTCTATCCAGTCCACCTCATTAAACCTTATCCATATATCAAGCTAGTTCTATCCAGTCCCCCTAATTACACCTTATCCCTATCTTGAGCTAGTTCTATCCAGTCCACCTCATTACACCATATCTCTTTTAGTGCTATTCTAATGTTATCCACCCAGCTGCGTCTAGGTCTTCCCAATCGTCTTTTTCAATTGTATTTGCCAGTCAATACCCTGAACTGAGGGGTGTTGCACGAAATAAATGGGGGGGTTCCAAATAGTTCAATATATGGACGTTTCTTAGGAGTTGCGCTGATAGCACTTCTCAAGTTTTACAAGGTAGTCCTTCCACTTAATATAAATCTATAAATTGGTTAAAACATCATTAAGGAAACATACACAAACCAATTAACAAACATGAGAATTTTATAAATTAAAAAAATTAGATTTAACATATAGATTATTAATGGCTTAGTTTAAATAAAAGATAAGGAAGACCACGTAGCTTAGTGGAAATGAACCCAGATTAACACGGAAGACCACGTAGTGTGGTGGAAATGAACCCAAATTCACACGACGAAGGCATGGAAAAGATGGAATCACCCCAGTGCACACGTCCGAGATTAATACCTAGAGATCTTCCTGTCACCAACAATATAATCTATTGCTAGCCTGATACCTTAGACCATGTGCCCAACAATGCGGATCTTTTAATACAGAGTTGATTTTATTATGTAGGCTCTTACAACACGTAACATAATAGTATGTACTTACTCTATGGCATTAGGTACTCGAAAATTCATTACCACACTTACAAACGTATGCCACCTGTCCCTATCTTGAGTTAGTTCTATACAGTCCACCTCATTACACCCTATCCCCATCTCGAGCTAGTTCTATCCAGTTCAACTCATTACACAACTTATCCTTATCTTGAGCTAGTTCTATCCAGTCCACCTCATTAAACCTTATCCATATATCAAGCTAGTTCTATCCAGTCCCCCTAATTACACCTTATCCCTATCTTGAGCTAGTTCTATCCAGTCCACCTCATTACACCATATCTCTTTTAGTGCTATTCTAATGTTATCCACCCAGCTGCGTCTAGGTCTTCCCAATCGTCTTTTTCAATTGTATTTGCCAGTCAATACCCTGAACTGAGGGGTGTTGCACGAAATAAATGGGGGGGTGAACCAGTGTTTTTCCCAACTTTGAGCATAAGGAAATAACTTGAATTATTATTTATTTCAGTTTACATGGATCTGAGCTAAATATTCAAATGAGCTGAATATATTTATTTAGATTTGCAGCTACCGTATATTGTTCATATCGTGTATTTTTAGATTAAATAAATTGTACGGAACTCCGCACGAACGTTCTCGCTCTATTTTTTAGAAATGGAGATCTTCCCTCAAAATTCGTAATATAATATACACTAGCAAACCCGAGAACAAATTGCGCTAGACATATATACAATATTTTTTATTCATAGTTTTAAATTTCATAATTTTATTTTTAAATAATTAACGTCCTCATTTGTATTTTTGGATCAATACAAAATATCGATATTGGGTTCCCAAGGGTCAACACTTCGTGTTAAAATTTTTACTCCGGTTAGAATTTTCGTCATTTTACTAGGGGATATCTTATGGCTATTGCTTTGCTATTAATTTCTCTTTTATAAGTTTTGACTAATTAAATAGGTAATTATTGACTATTGAGTCTAAAATGAGAGAGAGAGAGAGAGAATCGTTATAGCCGATTTTGAGAAAATTGAATTTTTCTCTTTTCACCATTTAATAAACGGCTATTAATTTTAGGGTTTGACAGAAGGTGTTGCAAAAACCACTTTTTAGGGTTTGGGTGGCCATGAAACGTCGACATTCATCAAAATCTCGAGTTCAATTTTTTTCTGACGATCACAAAACTGTAAGGTAGTGAGAAAGTAAAAATATTGATCTTGGGTCCCCGTGGGTCAACACTTCGTATTAAAATGTAAATAATTCTGGTTTAAATTTTCGACATTTTATTAGGGGTTGCACATCTATGGCTATTGCATTGCTATTAAATTTCTCATTTATAAATTTTGATCAATAAAACATGTAAATATTGATTATTGAATCTAAAATGATAGATATAGATCATTGTACAAACATTTCCCCTAAGAGGTTGAAAGAAAGAGAACATACAATTTTTGAGAATCTTCCTTATTTTTTACTCTAGCATTAGAGAATGATTGCTTTAAAACTTAGGTAGTATCTCTTTACAACTAAAGCTCACAAAATTGTATTAATATATTTGATAATATCTCAAAAACTTTTGGTTTTATAAAAATATATTCCATATAAAAGTTTTTTATTTTTAATAGTAATACAATTTTGCAATGAAAGTTATTTAGTATCTCAAATAGTTGCAGAGATACGGAAGTTTCTCCTTCTGTAAAGTACCCTAAAAGTAATTTTCTTGGGAAAATGAAAAAACCATTTTATTTTTCATCCTAATCAACGCCTATAAACGAATTTTAATCAAAATCGCTAGAGCCGATTTTGATAAAATCGATTGTTTCTTTTTTCGCTTTTTATTAACTACTCTTAATTGTGGGGTTAAAAAAGACACACAGACAGACGGCATTGCAAAGACCACCTTTTAGGGCTCGGGGTGAGGGGAGGGGATGGGGGGGGGTCATGAGACGTCAACATCCATCAACATTTCAGGTTAGATTTTTTTTTACGTCCGCAATACTTTTACTTTTAGTGTTCGAAAAGTTTATATATATATTTGAGTATAACTTGAAAGTTATTGGTTTTATAAAAATTTGCTGCGAATATAATATTTGTATTATAAGTATATCTACATATATACAATGATAAGTAATTTCATATCTCAGATAGTTTCGGAGATATGATAAAAAGTGAGAATTTACGCATCAGACCGGAGCCCTTAGAGTCATTTTGCTGAAATATTGAAAGGAGCCATTTTGTTTAGAATATTTATAAATGTTTTGAAATGAAATTTAATCAAAATAGCTATAACCGATTTTGCATTTAGGGATATTAGCATAAACTACCCCTGGCCAGAATTAAAATCCTTCACTTCACCTTCACCAACAAACCAAAAGAGCGTGACAATAAGCCCGCTTGTCCACTAATGCTTGTTTTAATCAATATAAATTGCTTATAATAATGATTATATGACTTATATGTGGTAAAAGAGAATCACAAGACCGGGGGGAGGGGAGGGCGATGATTTTATGTTATGCTGGCAGCATTTCAAGGCTGCCACATTAAACCAAGTCAGCAAGAAGCTATCAGAATGGAATAGCCAAAAGAAACCTAAGCAGTAACTTGGTAATTTTTATCACTTAAACAACTTACTTAGCAATTGGGCCAGGTTTGTTTAAAACATTTTCAGGTGTAAAATAAAGCATTAAAAAAATTAAATGTATCAATATTTCTACTATATTTTTATACCTGTGTACCAATGTGAAACGCGAATAAACTATTCAAAAAAATTGTAATTCAGCTCGTGAGGGTGAAAGGGATTCCCCTGTCATTTTATGAAATAAATGATGACAAATTCGAAATCAGCACTCTAAACAACATGATTATACGAAATTTAATGCAAATCGAACACTAAATAACGAATTTAAAAATGTACCCAAAATTTGAAAATGTTAAAGGATGAATAAAGAAACTTATATTATGTTTGATGTAGTCTACTTAATAAAATGAAAAATTATAAGAGCTGTAACAATGTAACACATCCCTAAGTTACGCGTCTTCCTTCATAGTCACTTTGAGCCTATTTAAATTGAATTCATGGAACCATATTTTAATAAATAATGACATAAGATACATCAGCTCAATATATATATAATGAATTTTTTTAAAAATATAATTATTAAATATGATATATTTTAGTATACAATCACTTTTTTAACAGCTACTAAACCATATTTTAACACCAACAAGTGATCAAATGACATCTATAACGTAAGCATATTTACAAGAGTTCAGATGTATCAGCATAAAATAAAATAGGCCTATAGTAGACTTTATTTGTTTCTCCGAACCTTTACTTTTACCAAGATGTACTGTACTTAATGGATAGTTTAAAAACTAAAACTGGTATTAAAGGACAACAAAATCTTATCTTCGACTTTTCTTCCCATGTTTCAATCTTAACTTCGTATTTAAAAAGTGACCTTAGTAATCCTCCACCCCACTTATCCTACCCCATAGTAGTATTTATTAGAAAATAGTAGAATTAGACAAATGAAACCTTTTTAACATATGTATAAAAAAACTGACTTCAAGGGAAGAATGAAGAAGACCGCACCTCGATGATACTCTTATGTTCGAGCGTAATCATGTATCTAATTCCCCCGGTTAATCGGCCGTGAGATGATCTCTTAAGGAGTCACACGCATGCTCACGTGCAAGGTGTTGTTGGTTTCAATCACTTTTACCTTTTGCTTTCTGTGGACTATTTCAAACCACTCTTCCACTTTCCGCTCCAGTAAACATCAAGATGAAAAAAGATCCGGTCAAACAGACGAGATTTTCTAATCAAGTACAAATACCCCTTTGTAAAACTAACAATTATGGTTGTGATGATAGGGATAGTAATAATAATAAGTTATAGTGAGAATTATAATGAGTTATAGTAATAACTATTGTTACTACTGCTTCAATTTTAATCTATTATATCAGTGATGTATAAAATGATAGAGAGTTTTATAGAACAACGCATTTAATGAACTCTCCATTTACAGTGAAAGCTCACAGTCTTACATTGATGGTCTTGACTATGGACCTATCTTATAAGCTACACCATAGTGAAAACCAGAATGGTATGCTTACTACCTTTTAGGGTATACGAACCCTACCTTACTTGGTTTCACGATGGTACCATATATATTATAGCTAAGGATGGATGCTCGAATCCTAAGGTATTCTAAATATTCGAGATTCGTACAAATCTCTAAAAATGATCTCGGTTACAGTTATGAAGGCCTTTACTTGATATAAAGAAATTTAAAACTCATTGTAAAAAGAAATAAAAAAACGTATGTAGTTTGCAGAGAAACAAAATCACAAAAAAAAGAAACAAAATTGTAATAAAAATTATTCTATTTTTTTTACTAAGTAATATACATAACAAAGAAAATACTATTTGTCAGTGGCGCCAAGATTTAAACGACTTTTTTTTATATTCTATTGATTAAAAAATGACACCTGGACACGGGAATCAAACCCAGGACTTTTAGCTTAGTAGGCCTAGGCAAATTCTCTAACCAGTGAGCTATCCAAGAATCGTCCCGTTTGCGGGGTCATTCGTCACTAGAACTTTAAGCTGCTAATAATACAATGACAATAATTACACGAATGCGCACAGACCCTATTATTTCTAATTAAATTTTAAATATTTTCCCTTTAACTTAAAATTCTACATTTTTAAATATTCCAGGATTCCAATCTGAATTTGAGGTTCTAAAGAAAATTTAAGATTTAGATTCGAGATTAGGATACTATAAATACAGGATTCGACCCATTTCTAGCTATACGATAATGTCAAAATGTGATTATTAGACTAACTGTAAACAGTGTATACTTCAATTTACAAATATACACTAGATGATAAGTTATACATAAAATAGTATTATAGCATTAAATAGTTATGGTGAACATTTTTTAGTACCGCGTCTTACTACTCATTCGGGTTCTACGAATACGTAATAATTAAGTAAATGTGTTGGGTAAAAGTGGTTGAATTTAGAGGGAGTGTACACACATTTTCGTGGGTAGAGAGAGTGGAAAACCATTTGGGTAAAACCCCTCTCAGTCCTTTAACCGAGATTCGAACCACGATCTTCCAGTAATCAGCAGTCTAGTATATTGTGAAAATGACACATTAGACCACGCGGCCACCGAAGAGGGTAATGGTTAACTATAAAATCAAGTAACCTGTGCCAAGGATCACGCTGACAAAGACACTAATCTTGTATCTTCTGCTTTGCTGGTGACGATGAGGTCAGAGTTAAAATACAAGCCGTGTACATTCAGAGGTTTTTTTCCAAATGGAATTCCAACCCTCTCTCCATACAAATGCGTATCCATTTTCTCTAAATTTTACCTTTATAATTATTAACTCATTCGTTTAAATAAATGGAGAGCCTGGATGGTTAAAAGACACAGAGCACTTAACTAGGCCTACACAAATAAATACTATTAAATGGAAATAATTAATAAATTAAACAAAAATAGAAAGAACCATTTGAGCATGAATTAAACATTAGGATTTTCAATTATATATTTTTAAATATAATAAAACTTTGAAATAAATTAAAATTTAGATTAACTATCCCATAACTTAAGCTAATTGATACAATTGCGTGGCCAATATTATTGTTCTTCCAAATAAGATCTTTTATTTCTTAAAATATTATGTTAAGACCTGTATTTTCAAGTTGTTTATCCCAAGAAATGATTCCAATTAAAACATTAAGCAAAATCAGAATCTAAAAATGTTGAATTGGGAAAGGAAAATAAATGGGTTGTGGTATTACCAAACTAAAGTGTAAGATTAAAAATTATAAAAACGCATTCAAAGTAACTTTTACAAAACTTATAGTATTCTATAAAACGTGGATTTGTGTCTGTTCATCTGGATAACAATTTGTCGTCGAGATAGTCCACATTCGTTGTTGTGTTTACACTAAAGATACTTTACTTACTTTATGACAAGTCATTAGGAACTCAAAATTTGATTGCCACACTTTCAAAAGTACGCCATCTATCCTTATCTTGTGCTAGTTATATCCAATCAACCTCATTAAACCCTATCTCTTTAAGATCCATTCTAATGTCGTCCTCCCATCTGTGTCTAGGTCTTCCCAATGTTCTCTTCCTAATGGGTTTACCAGTCAATACCCTGAAAAATTTTCTAGAATCTTCCATTGCACTGCATGCTTGTTTATTTATTTAGCACCACGTCTTACTACCCGTTCAGGTTATACGCTTAAGTACTAATTACGCTAATGAGTTAGGACCTGGGAAGGTTGAATATAGATTAAGTGAACCCGCATTTGCGTGGAGGGAACGTGGAAGACCATTTGGGAAAAACAACCCCAGTTCACCCGAGTGAGATTCGAACCTCGATCTCCCCGTCCTCGGCAGTCTAGTTCAACATGAAACTAGCGTGTTAGCTAACTACACCACTCTATGTTCTGCTCACCGTAATCTACGAGACCTTATTATCCCAACAATGTATTGTGATGAGTACAGGGTATGTCACTCATCATTATGTAACTTCCTCAAATTCCCCAGTAGCCCCATTCCTTTATGTACAGTAAATAGATGCTTTGTGTTATTCCAACAAGTGAAATTTAGCCTTTCTATAATATTCTTCCATATCCTAAAAGTTTGGGAATGCATTCTTGCAAATGTAAGTGTAGTGATTACATTTATTTAATTTTACTTTATATTGATCATTCTTTTCATTTCAAATCTCCAGCCTTTTCTCTAGTCCACTTATTAATAAATAATATTTTCAACATCAGCTTCGGAAGCTCATATGTTTCTGTGACAACGATCATGAGATATTCTTAATCCCCTGCTGAAGTTTTCTAGAAAGGCAAAGACTATTTTACTGTTCAACTACACTTAATTTTTAACGACATTGCAACTGTTACGCTCGTACAAGTCCTGTGACAGTTAAAAGACATCGCAACGAAGAGTGTGTCGCCATGTCATCAATGTGAACCCAATGGTTTTCTAAAAATTAACGACAACGATTAAAAGACTGCAACGACAACCTGTTATCCGTGCAAATTGGCACTAAGGTGCTGAAGAGCTAGAACAAAATTCTACGTGTGTACTGCACACATTGAATCATTCTCTTGATTTGTTGTACCAAGAAGTTTTAATAGTGTTTTTACAAGTTTAAAACACTGATATGACGACTGACCATGTGTATTTTATCTTGATAACTGTTGAAATATTTGACAAATTTAAACAAATCTGCTAAGTAGGTATATACTGGGAGACGCATGGTAAATTATTTATTTTTCTACGGGTACCCTAGTCAAAATCAAGGACGTCTAAGGTCAAAAATAGACTATTTCACAGTGTTTGCCGCTCAAAACGTAGTATATATTGTTTAAATCACGCGTAAAATGTTGTACATAAGGGATCAAGTTGCAAGATTGTAAACCACTGGTTTGGATTCATTTAGATTATTTTCAATTAATTCAAAAGTTTTATCAAAATAATTTAATATTATACTTTGATTAGATATATTTCAAGAAAACTTTGTTATCTTAGCCGAACAAGAAGTTCCCAATTATTGGTGGATTTGCGATTATTGAAGAAATACGTTTCCTAAAAATATTGAAAATATTGATGAAGATAACTATTCAACCATTGCTAGCGTCTTTATTTTGTTGAATTTAAAGATACTAGGTTTTCTTGCATTTTACCACAATACTACATAAAAATACTTAAGTAATATTAATAAAATAATTACGAACTACTGGTGATTACCACATGTCTGGGGAAAAATTAATAGAAATAAATTAAGCTGATAAATTTATACATTAGTGTTTATAAACACATAAAAATAGACAATTAATATGCCTATTAGTATTATAATTCTTCTACTAGGGTTTCACCAATAGGTCTACTTACGGGGTTTTTAACTGACATACAAACTAACTTGATTCTAAAACAGTCATACCATCCAGTCGACCATCCATTAAAAGCTTTTCCTGAATTAGATCAATTTTTATTGGATTAAATAAGTTTGAGCTTTTTTTGAGAAATTATTATAAGAGAGTGCCTAAAAACTCACAAAAGATTATGTCAATAAACATGCATCAGCTAAAATGAAGTATGTCGAAATTTAGGTACCAGGTACCCAATTCAAAACACGAAAGATGGAACAGGTAGAAGACAGTAAACACCCCTAAGGCCAATTTAAATCTCAGCTCGCTCGCAAGGTTAATTTCCTATGTGGCCTGGTTCTAGTTCATATCGAGTATAATTTCATATTTTAACAAACATGCCAGAGTGATCCACAAACTAGTCTGAACATTCCTCGAGGTCCTCTTAGAATGCAGATATATATATATTTATATATATACATAAAGATATTTATATATGTATACATAAAGATATATATATGTGTGTGTGTGTGTGTGTACGCGTATTACAGTCACGCACCAAAGTTGATTTGCCATATGATATGAAACACCCTTAAGGTTAATTTGTTATTAAATATGAAATACTCTCAAGGTAAATTTTGTTATTAGATATGAAACACCCTCAAGGTTAATGTGTTATTAGATATTAAATAATCTCAAGGTTAATTTGTTATTAGATATGAAACACCCTCAAGGTTAATTTGTTATTAGATATGAAACACCCTCAAGGTTAATTTGTTATTAGATATGAAATACTCTCAAGGTTAATTTGTTATTAGATATGAAACACTCCATGGTTAATTTTTTATTGGATATAAAACACTCTCAAGGCTAATTTGTTATTAGATATGAAACACTTTCAAGGTTAATTTGCTATTAGATATGAAATACCCTCAAAGTTAAATTCTTATTAGATATGAAACACTCTCAAGGTTAATTTTTTATTAGACATGAAACACTTTCAAGGTTAGTTTTTTATTAGATATAAAATAATCTCAAGGTTAATTTGTAACTAGATATGAAAAAGGTTAATTTGTTATTATATATGAAATAATATCATGGTTAATTTGTTATTAGAGAAGACACACTCTCAAGGTTAAATTGTTATTAGAAATGAAATAATATCAAGGTCCATTTGTAATTAGATATGAACAAGGTTTATTTGTAATTAGAGATTAAACATTTTTAATTTGAAACACTATCAGAGTTAATTTTAGTTTAATACGAAACTCTCTCAATGTTAGTTTGTCATTTAATATGGAAAACTCTCAAGGCTAGTTTTTTAAATTTAAAATGAAACACTCTTGGGGCTAATTTGTTATTTAATATGAAACACTCTCAGGGATAATTTGTTATTCAATATGAAACGCTATCAAGTTTAATTTGTTATTTAATATGAAACACTATCAAGGTTAATTTTTAATTTAATATTAAACACTATCAAGTTTAGTTCGTTATTTAATATGAACAAATATCAGTGTTAATTTGTTATTAGAAATGAAAAATTCTCAAAGTATTTTTGTTATTTAATATACTAACCATTTCAAGATTAATTTTTTTATTTGGTGTTAAATAATTTCCAAGTTAATTTGCCAGTTTACATGAAATACTTTCAATGTCGATTTTATATAAAATTTGAAGCTCTCCCAAAGTCAATTTATTATATGATATGAAACAATCCCGAATGACCATGGGTTCGATTCTTGGATGGACGAAAAATGTATAATGGGTGAAATCTTGTTTTCCCCTTTCACCACGATGAATTAACTGTCGATGGTATCAGGTTTAGAAAGTGCACGCTAAATGCTTCAAACTATAAAAAATATATATCAAATTGACCTTTGTGAAGTTTCATATCTATTAAGACCCTTTTTTCACCCTTGTAAGGTGATAATGCCAATGAGGTAAAATAATAAAATATACAACTTCTTTAAGTGCCTGTGTGTGGATTCTCAAAATATTTTTGATTTTTGGATTTATTTGACCCAAGTAAACCAATGAAAACTAAGCACTAACAAACTATTTTGCTCTTAGAATAAATAATAATTATATGACTAACTAAATTTAAAATATTTTCAACATTTATTTCGAAAGATGTGTTTTTCTAAAATTAGAATGGTTTAGACTTGCTCAAAATTAAAATGTGTTACTTAGAGTAAATAAATTGAAGCACTTGTTTCGCAAATACTGAAGTGTTTCGAAATAAATCTTTTACATATCTCAGCTAATTTCACACTTTTTTCCAACTATACATTTTGGTTTTAGGGCTTAAAATAAGTCAATTGTGTGAATAACAACTGATTATTGATTAAATATTGGTACTGGTATAGTGTTTCATAATTTCATAATCTATATTTGGTATAGCGACATAAAGTTAAAACTCTTATTATGGGAGTGTAAATTAATGAAGTCACAAATTAAGTACTAAATATTGATTTTAATATCAGTGCTTCTCATAGTGCTACTGAATTTAAATTTCTTTTTTTAAAAGCAAACATGTTCCATTTCAGTCGAGAGAAATCCAATGGCAATTCCCGTGATTGAAGGCTAAATACACAAAATACAAACTTTGATTTCAGAATTATTGTTTCAAATGGTAGGAATAACTTTTTTTTAGCACTGCGTCTTACTGCCCATTTGGGTTTTACGCCTATGTACTAATTACACTAATGTATTATTTTGATGGTTTAATTTAGAGGAAGTGTGTCCGTTTTTGCAAGGAGATTATGGAAAACCGTTTAGGGGGGAAAACTCAGAGCACCCGACCAGGATTGAACCCTGATATCACCGTCTTTGGCAGTCCATTCCAACAGGAGAGAAGCACGTTAGATGATGCGGTCAATTAAAATCTGCCGTCCAAGAAATAAACATTTAAGTCTGAAGAATTAATTCTTGAAATATGTGAGATTGAAATTAATGACATTGAAAGTTAAAATATGTTTCAGATTTGGTACTCTACCTGGTGGGGGCAATTCTACCAACATTGAGTATAAAGATTTCTTCTGTTACGATTTCATTTATTTTAATTACATCTACTTTGTTAACCTGGAAAGCGGGCGAGTAAGTGTGTGCTGAGATACTGTGAAAAGAAAACTCTAGCAACCTTTTTACTTTCAGTCAGTGTGTGGCTTGCGGTTAATTTCATTTCTGTAATAGGATCCAGTGAAAATATTAGGCTATTTCTTGCTCAATCTTCTCTCTTAGAAATCATTGAAGTTGATGCTATTATTATATTTTTTTAGCACCGCATCTTACTACCCGTTCGGGTTATACGCTTATGTACTAATTACACTAATGCGTTAGGGATTATAAAGGCTTAATTTATGTGAAATACACCCGCATATGCGTGGAGGGAGAGTGAAAAACTACTTAGGGAAAATCACCCTCAGGGCAGCTGACCGGGATCGAACCCCGATCTCCCCGTCTTCAGCAGTCTAGTCCAACACGAGAGTAACGCGTTAGACCATGCGGACACCGAATCGGGTTTGACGTTATTAAGTGGGGTTGATTCCTCGCATGGTTAATTTCCGTCCTATCGTTTTCAGGGCCGGCTCTACCGACGGTGCAACACGTGAATTTGCACGTGGCGGCGAGTTTTAGGGAACGGCTAAAATGTAGGAAATTACAAAATAATATGAACATAATTTATTAAAAAAACACGTTGATTAATTATTCCTTACCGGTCATAGCCTTTCTCCAAATCCCTTAAAATAACATACTTTTCATCATTTGGTAATTCCTAATTCCATACTGACGAGTTATCAAAACTGGTCATAGCTGATGAGCTGAAAATGTTCTGTTGTTTCTGAGTGTAAATCTAGTAAGTTGATTTTACGCTGTGTTAAAGTTTAAAGTGTTTTAGGAAAATACAGTATTCCAATGATTATAAAATGTTACATTTTTATGTTTTGTTTTGATTACTAGGTTTTAATTCAAGTTTTAGACTAATTAAAGCCATACAAAATCAAAATAGACAAAAAATTCCAATTATTAACATTGCCAACTTTTCATTTTTGATTATAATAAAGCATTTAGTTTTCTTTTGAAAGCCACCAAAATATTAGAAAAAGGTGAAAACTCTCAAAATGGTGGTATTTTTCACTAAAACAAAAAAGGTCAATTTTCTGAAAAATGTCATATCTTGACATTTAAAAAAATATATTTGTAAAGATTATGAGAACCACATGAAAGATTGAGAGAGAAAAAGCAAACGGGCGTATTTGTAGATATTTTCTGGGAAAAAAATTGTATTTTTCTGGGCTTTGCTTTGTATCTTGATTTGTTTTAGAAATCACTTTAGTATTTTGATTTTAGGATAAAACTACATTCTTCTCCCCCGGAAATTTGCAGTCGCTCGAGAAAATTCAATGGGATATAACCTATTCGCCATATTATCTATCTAAATATATTTTTTTATAATCTACTCTTTTTAGTCTTCAGAAAAACCACCTCGATTTTGTAGATTTTGAACTTTTATAGTATTTTTCGGTGGAGGGGAAGACGGAGAGGAGGTTGGGGCGCTCGTTTAGGTTTTCCCACAGGGTGCCGTAAAACCTAAAAGGCTCTGATCGTTTTCAAAAGAATGCGACCATTAAAAAAATCCTAAGTAACTTGGCGGTCTAGAGGTAAGGTGTCAGACCTCTGTGCTGGGAGTCAGGGGTTCAATCCTTGGTCCCGGCACAGATTTATCTGATTACCAAACCCTTCCTTCACCTCTGACAAGTCGTGTATCAATCACAACTTGTGAATGTGTGGAATGCCAGGCCTCCACCGTGGTTCGGATTCCACGTTAAACTGTATGTCCTTCATTTCATCTCACAATCACTCTACCATTACGCATTAGCGTAAGTGCGTATAAACCGAACGGATAGTAAGACGCGAGAATAGTAATAATAATAATAATAATAACAAATTCCTTTGCCTCATCTTCTTAACGGACTCGGAGTGTAGCTTACAAAACAATCACGTCCGTATTCTATTGTTTTCCTAATGTATGCAGATGAGCGGGAGATCTCATTTTATTGTTTGTTATCATAAGAGTGGGCAGAGCTTCATGGGGTCATTGTGTCTTATAGTCGAGAAAATGCTGCTACTGGAATGTTTGTTTAAAACAAGGACAAAGCTATTCATTAAGAGACAGCCTCTGAAAACTATATGCTGGACAGTAAAACGATATTTGAAAGCTATGAACACACACACACACACACAAAACTTAATTTAAGAATAGGTCATAGAGTTGGCTAAGAAAGCTAAGACGTGATATCGTATATGAGTTTTATTCTCAGAATTAGGTTTATTAAAAAATAATTTGAGAAATGAGTAAGCTGTCAGGATTTACACTTGAGTATTTTTAAACTACGAGATAAAACGGAGTACAAATATTTATGTTGAACGTTTATTAAATCACACCCGCTTCAGTGGCCAAATGGTCTAAGGCGTCATTCTCGTATTAAATTGTTCTGTTGATGACGGGGAGGTTGGGGTTCAAGTCCCGGTCGGTTCTATTGAGGGTGGTTTTCCTAAATTATGTCCCCCTTTTCTTCCATGTAAATGCAGGTAGATAACCTCTAAACTGCGTCTTTACTCATACTTACTCCGTTAGAGTAGCTATAATATGCATGTAGCTTGAACAGCTAATAAGACTCGGTGATAGAAATAAAAATTGTAATCTTTTTTCTAACAGCGTGTCTTACTACCCATTAGGGTTATACATTTATGTACTAGCTACGCTAGTGATTTTAAGGATAAGTAAGGCCATATTTATCGGAAGTATACCCTCATTTGCGTTGAGGTAGAGTGGAGAGCCATTTTTTTTAAACACCTTAATACACTCGACCAAGATTCGAACTTCAATCTCCCCGTCATCGGCAGTCTAGTCTACTGCGAGAGTGGCGTGTGTTACCACTTAAGCAGGTTAGTCTCATTTTATAGCACGTTTTTACACAAACATTATTTAATAAAATATTCAAAGGGGGTAGGGATGTAAAGGCTTAGAGAAAATTCAATTCAATTTTCCTGGAAAGAACATGAAATGAAATTTCATCCTCAGTTCCCATGGCCGGGTTTCAAATACCAGCATCAACCTCACAGATCAGAGTTAGGGAGTCAGTTAAAACAAGTCAACGTGGAGATACTTACATTACTGAATCTCTTGTGTTTAATTAATCGTATCTTTACTTCAAGTCAAAACTATTCCAAGAGGTTCTTACTAAATCACGTTATTGTATTTTATTTTGAGCACGCGAAGAACAGCTGTTGAAAATAACACGCACGCATGATATAAAAGTACATGGAATGCCCTCTTAGGCATGAATTTGTTTCGTGTATTTCTAAGTGGAGATCAATCAGGTGGAATGTGTATTTTAGAGTATATTATTATCAGTAGATCCAAGGTGCTAGTTGTCTACATGTTTTAATAGTCTCAAACACAAAGAAAGTTGTACACACGTAACGATAACGCTCATCCGCACAAACCTATGGAGTTGTGACCCCCAACAATCCCCCCCTCTCTCGTTTATTTTAACCATCAACCCCAGTAAAATTAGTTGGTACGTTAACTTGTTGTGAAACGATAAGGTAAGTGGGGACTCAAAACCCCAAAAAGGGGACCAGCCTGCACCTATTGAAACGTAAACATAAAATAAAGAGTGAAGCTAGTGCTTTTCTTTCTCAAGTATGAGTCAAACATAAAATAGGTGGAATAATTTAACAAACAATCTTAAGGTGCGGCAGAAGGGCGCACGAGTAATTTTACAGTTTTTATAGCATTACATTTTTTTGGCCAAAATAAATAAAATATTTCTCCAGTAGCAATGTAAAGTTTAGTTTTCTGCACATGCTAATATCAACAGTTCTTGAATATGTGTCAAGGGTGTTCTGGAATTTTGTCAAAACATTTTAAATAAAGATAAAATGGTTTGACAACATTCCAGGACACCCTTGACAGATATCCGAGATCTGTTGATATTAGCATGTGCAGAAAACTAAACTCTATGTTGCTACTGGAGAAATATTTGATTAATTTTTGTCAACAAATGTATATTCTATAAAAACTGAAAAATACTTGCACTCCCTTCTGCCGCACCTTAAACCTCTACGAAATTTTGTAATTTATATTCTATTTTTGGACACATTTGGTGGAGGAATTTAAGATTGCAATTTTTCAGGCCTTAGTAAAAAAGTTTTTTAGCTATCTTTCAGTAATTCAGTAAAAGGCAGTATTATGTAACTGACAAGTTTATAGAAAGAGAGATAGGAAGAGTTGGTGTGAATGTTATCTTTTCGACAACCCCCTGCCAAGCGGAGCCAAGTATGGTAATTTATCTCTACCCTTGTGACAGGGGAGTATTTTAAATAAAGTAAAGGAAGGAAGTTTGACCAGCTCAAGCTTTCTGTGCAGACAAGCTGTTATACCTGACAATTTTTGTTTTAGAATCGCCTTTTACTAACTGTTTAGGTTATAGGTATATGTAGCCTACTATTTATTACTTTACTAAGTTAAGGATAAGGAGGGTTGAATTTAGAGAAATGTACTCACATTTGCGTGGAGGGTGGAAAACCATTTAGGGAAAACCACCCTTAGTACACCCGACCAGGATTTGAACTCCGATCTTTCTGTCATCAGTGGTGTAGTCTATGGCGGGAGTAACGCTTAGTATTACACTGAGACATTCATTTAATTCGAAATGAAATATATCACCTGTAATTTTAAAATAACACAACGCAAGGGAAATACTTTTAGGTACATGCCATATATGAATAAATTAATAGTATATGATTAAATAATCGTAACGAACTCTGGACCTTCAAAATCAATTAAGTGTTTTAAAAAAGTGTCAAAAACTTGAGAGCTAAATCTAATCTCTCGCTTTGTTTGGGTTACGTAAAGTTAAGCTGGATTGTGTTGAATGACGTTAAGTTTTCTTATATTAAGCTAGTACAAGTGAGGTCAAGTCGGTTTGATGAAAATGTGTACAGCAAGCTTATTAAAAACTTAATTTATATTCATTTATTTTTCTTACACTTTTGAGTATTTTATTTTTGCACAAACATTTTTTTTAGTATTATAATAACTTTTTCAAGAAATCAGGTTTTCTTAAGTGTAGCTCAAAATATATATATATTTTAATTCCATCAACAAAACCTCTAGCCAGGATAATATTGGTCGTAGGTACTAAATAAATATGCAGTGATAGGCTGTTTTAAGGCCCAATTATATATGTACTGATTCCATTAAATTGAAATATGTTGAAAGCATATTTTGTTTCATCTTTGCTTATATAAAATTTATACACTCTTCTTACACAATATTTTAGTTCAATTTTAGCTGTAATTTATTGAACCGTGATAACCCAATAAAAGGTAAATAAATAAACGCCATATTTGTAACTTTTGGTGGAGCAAACTGCCTGAAATTACATTTTTTAAATAAAATATTTCCTGGCATTAAAAGTGTGGGCCGGAGAGAACTAGGATGGAACATATTTTTTTCATTATTTTAATTGTTGATATACCGTGCCAGAAATATTTAACACAGCTGGCTACATACAACTCTTAATGAGTGTCAATGACAAGGATAACTTACAGGGAGTATTATTCGACATTCATTACTATCCTATTGTTATGCAGATACCCAGGCCCCACCCTTCTCCCTAGTTAGCTAGCCAGCCTCTACAATTACTTTTAACAACACTTCAACTTATTTCACCCAATGGGGGTCTCATTAAGTGTTTGGCTCCCGCATTTTGAGATCAGAATTTTTTTTAATATATTCACCGAAATTATAGCGCAAACTAGGCTTGAGTGGCGTAGAAATTCTAATAATCGACGTAATGTATGTTGACCCAAAATGTTTAAAAATTCAAACTATAAACAGAAGATTATCAACATCATTGTGTTGTTTTGAGTGGATAGACAAATAGTTTAGGTTAGTGTCAGGATGGGTGGGTTGCCTTTCAATCAGTGTTTTGCTACCACGACTCAACTCAACATACTCGACACATACAGATTCTACTTACTAAGTTGTTTTCAAATTACTTCAACACACTCGGGGTACGTTCGTGAATATGCAAATTAACGCTACTTCCCTTCTCACTAACTTTTCAATTTAACTCATTCTCGTTCTTGAAGTGAGTACAAATGCACCATGTTTACAAAACAAAAACATATGAATTGTTCTGACGCAACATCTTTAAAGAGTGAGGAATAAGTGAGGCAGAAGCTTGCTCGGGACTGCCCTCATGTTTCCCTAATCTCTTCATCAGATAACGCAATCTCTCCCGAGCACTTATCACTCACTTTTCACTCTTAGTTCTTGCATACGGCCTATGTATATATTCAAGTAGATATTATGAAAGGTTTTTTGTATATTTATTCAAATACTTTTTGAACTGAGTTGAATAATGTGTTTGACCAATTTGTAAAATGTGTCGGCAAGATATTTCCGAGAAATAAACAAGAATAGACTATATTTCACTTCCATGAAATACATTATTTTTAATTTTATGCTATTGGGAGCTATCCCCTTTTCCAGCTGTTTCTCGAAAATCCACTAACCCCAACTTTTTTTTCTGTTCTTGGTATGGACAAATGACAATGTTGTAAATCCCACAAAACAGCTTAAACCAGAAGAACAACTTGAGAGCTTAATTTCAGCCGTAATTAGTATTTGATAAAATTGTCAAGGTAATCTCAATTGTCTCGAGGTCCAGAGCGAGCGCCAACGACATCTTCACACCGCCTTTCCGTTGAGGTGTGCGTAGGCTTGCCATCGTAGTCACAGGTTTGTCCCGATAAGCGTACTAGATCACCAGCTATATAGGTGGGATGTCTCAAGATCTTGTTATGCTCACAGAAGTAGGCACTCCCTCACTTCCACAAGGATCTTCGACCACGCTGTGGTGAGATTCAGGAACAGGATACTAGCTCTGAAGATCAACGCCTGTTGACGCCTCGGGAATATCCTTGGGAACTCTGTGAGGGTTGCTAGCAGGAACTGAGTCTGGTAAGGTCTCAGCCGAGGAACGACTCGCGTGCCTTGGCTTTCAAACCATATGCCCCCTTTGGGGCCTCTACACATATCAGGAGTGATGTCTCCTCGGGTAGAAGGAAGCTCAGGCCTCCAGTCTGTTCAATTTCCATGAAACCCCGTGCTAGCTGTGAGGTATTCAGTGTCGTAGAAGGGACTCCCCCAGGCGAGCCCTGTTCCTTCTCCAAGGTATTCCCTAAGCTCACCACTATGGTCTTAAAAGTGACAATCCATCTAGTGTTCGAAGAGTTTGGATAAGATCTTCCAGCATCACCCTCATGCCCTGGAAGCCAAAGTACTTATCGTTGGACTCCTTGCCTGGTCTTTGTTGATCATTGAACCGATCCTCTCGAGGGAAGTGAAGCCATGGCTGTGATGCCTGAACTAAACCGCCGCATTGGTCCGATAATAAATAAGTAGTGGGCTTGTTTAGGTACTGCTGAATGGCAACAGGAATGCGTTTTCCACTTGCAGAGATTTTTCTGGTATTTCTTGGAACGTAAATGTATATGTTGCAACTTAAGTCAAACTTAGAGAAGGGAACATTAAATGAGCTAAGTCGGTATCCTAATAACGGGGATCAGAAGAGAAGTCTTATGTGATTCTTAATCTTAATATCTATTAGCCTATGACAGTCATAGTACATCAATTTTACAAAAATTGCTATACAATATATCCATCAATTTTAATTAATGTTAGTAGTACTAGTACGTTTACAGAAGAAAAATAGGCGATTTTAAGTAGCCCACTAATAACATATATGTCACCAGCTATATGTGAAATCTAGGCGTTATATAAAATGCCTAGGCTTTCTATATAATGCCAGAGTGGTTTTGGCAAAATATGAAATAAATGCATTTTGCTGTTGTATTTCATACTTATTTTTAAGTTATTTGTCTTTTTAAAGTCCCGGAATATGTTATCAATTCTTTTATCCAATTATATGTAAGTCATGCACCGTTTTCTTGCCAGTTCACTTAGTTCCTAGGATTTAAGTTGGTCAGGTTAGGTTATTTTAGAATAGGGTAGTTAGGTAAGGTAAGGCTAGTCATTGGCAATCCAGTATATTAAAAGAGTGACACCTTAGAACATTCGACCACCAAAGCGAGTCATTAAGCGAACCATTATTTAATATTCATGGTTGGTCTATTTATTTGGAAATTTGAAAGCTCTTCCACCTGGGAATAAAATATAAAAACATACAATTATTCTTATTGTGGTTCTTTTAAAGCTTTCTTGAATTTGGAGACAAGCATTCAACTCATGAACCAGTATACATCAATGTTAAAATCGAACGGGTAGTGGTGCTAGAAAAAACACAACCAAAACACCAACAGTGGTGGCATTTGGAATGGTGCCAGGTGGGGGGCCCACCTTCATGAACTGGGGATTGTAAAGTATTGTCTCCCACTCGGTATATAGCTGACCAACAAACACCTTGCTCAACCAAAGTAACAAAGTACAGTAGTAGTAAGGAAAGAATGTGTTTTCGTTGATATTCCGTGGAGATTTAAAAGACTGAGGGGGAAGGAAACGGGCGTAGCTAAACTGAGTCAGCAATGGCTTGTTGACCTTTATCAAAGTGGCTAATCGGGTTCTAACTAGGCAACATGGAAAGGGGAGGGGGGGGGGAGATAGATAAACTAAGTTCACACTATCTTACCTAACTGAAACTAACCTAACAGAAAAAATAATAAAAAAATAAAGCTTGCTGAAGGAATAAATGGTTAAAGTGAAAAAAAAACATATCTATTTTTGATTTTGTCATAACCATTTCGTTCAAATTTTTGCTTATAGAATAAATATTAAAATAGGATTGTGGTACTAAGTTTATCCACCCGTTTGTCAGCTGAGTTTATTCAAATACAATACGTGAATGAGACTTGAGTTTATCTACCCCAAATAAAACATTAAGATTACAGTTTACTCAAATATATGTGAATGAGACTTGAGTTTATCTATGCCAAATAAAACATTAAGACTACAGTTTATTCAAATATATGTGAATGAGATTATTTAATCTCGGGCCCGACACGAAGAGGATGACGAGGGGACAAATGCTACTATAGCACCTGGCCCGGGACTTACAGGGGCCCGGGCCCGAGATCCAGACACATAAATGTTTTAAAAAATGTAAAAGATCAAAGAAAATACAAAACAAATTGCCTATCCATTCTAAGGAATAGTGCATGCCCAGCCCTACCACTGGTGTTTCCCACGGAATAACTTAATGACATTTGTCACAATTATATCCTTGATTTGGCCCGGTCTTGTCCTTCGTTTCGAAACTTTTAAAAGTTGCATGGTTTCAATTTTTGATTTGAATTAAATTTGGCATACAAATAGATTCGGGCAGTAAATAAAATAACATTTTTATTCAAGTATTTCATCATGTGCGTAACATTTCAGTGTTCATTTATGTACGCAATGATTTTAGTATATGGCTTTTACTTTGGGAAACTGAAAACAAGGTTTATAATGTATATGTTTATGTACAAACCTAAGTTGAGCAGTGGAAGAGGAACAATGGAGGGAGGGCATTTCCCCTTGGAAATAATTTACGCCCATCTCCCCCATCCCTTTGGCTGGAATAAACTCATATCTTCCCTAGAATAAACTAGCCACCCCCTCTAGAATTATTTCACTCCTCTCTGATATTCTTGAATATATTATTATTATTAGCACCGCGTCTTACTACCCGTTCGGGTTATACGCACTTACGCTAATGTGTAATGGTAGGGTGATTGTGAGATGAAATGAAGGACCTACAGTTTAACGTGGAATCCGAACCACGGTGGAGGCCTGGCATTCCTCACATTCACAAGATGTCTTGTTAGAGGTGAAGGAAGGGTTTGGTAATCAGATAAATCTTTGCCGGGACTGGGGATTGAACCCCGGCCGCTTCTTGAATATAAATCTGAAAGATGGTCTTAAATTAAACCACAAATAACTTCTAAAGGCATCCAATTTTCATAAATTTGCTGGAAGATGAGCACTATAAAAATAGCTTCAAAAGAAATCAATTTTTTCAAGATTTTTCCATTCAAATAGTTTCTAGAATTTTCCTTTTTTTAAATAATTTGCTGGAAGAAGATCAATTCAAATAGCATCTATAATAGACATAATAGACATTAAAATTTCAAATAATCTGGAGGACCATTACTACAAATGAATATAGTTTTCAAACATTTTCCAAGAGAATACCATTCAAAATTGCTTGTAAAGATGAACAATTCCCAAAGATTTGTCGAAGGAGGATATTCTCAATAGCTTATAAGAACATACAAATTTCCAAATTTTTTCCTTAAAGGGAACCACTCCAAATACTTTCTAAAGCAGTCTATTGTTTTAAAATAGTGCGTGAGAACCATTTTAAATCGATTCTAGGGGCATCAAAATTTCAAATGATTTATTGGGGAGGAACACTCCAAATAGCTTATAGAAGAGTCTAATTATTTTTTTTAAATCCAGAAGATGGCCACTCTAAATATTTTCTAGACATTCTACGGGGGAGGGTACCCAGACCCCCCTCTGGCTTGGGGGTCATAATCCCCCAAAACCATGATTATTATTTTTGTTATCTGCCCCCCTATACATAAGGTTCCTCCACCAATGAAATCGAATAGTACAAAGAGAGGAGGGCCCACGCCTTAGCCCTGGTACCGGGCCCGGTTTGTGCACCTGGTGGGTCTGTTTTATATACTCCAAAGAAAACGTGTATAAGTAAAGATTATTCAATCTAGTCTCTTTTCATACTTTCATGCTTATTATTAACAAAAGGGTTACTAACGACTTAGTTTAAAGGTAAATGTTAGTGACAGAATAGTTTATATGCACCCGCATTTGCGTGGAAGGGAAAATAAATGCAAAGAACTTCTCACAAAGCACCAGGCAGGAATTTGAACCCCAACCTTCATGTTAATTAAAAACGCCTGTGTTCGTGGCCATCAAGGTCTAAGAAATGTATGCATTCATTGCAGACTTAGCAGAGTTGCAATATAAAGAACATTATTTAATAGTTAATTTGGCCTGGTCGTAAATAGTTCCTTGACTATGACCTGCCAGCTTATGAGGGTCCTCATGGGGAAAAAAATTTATCCCTCTTATAGTCTTAAAATAAACACCGAGAAAATACTTTATTGGAGGCTAAAAAGTAGAGTAACTAGCTAACTAAAAAGTACCTTGTTTTTCCCTCAAAAACGTGTTCATCTCCATTATTTCTTAAGATCCCGACTAAAAAATAGGCCAACTTATGCGGAAGTCAATCTTATTTTGTCATGTTGCATCTAATAAAAGTTGTATAAAGATTGACTTGTTGATTGTCAGACAAATTACGTGAGAAAGAAGTGAACAGATTAATATACACTGACAGCTGTAACTGAAACTATGGATGAGTGAACACGTAAAGCGATTGTGTTATGCCCCTCTCACGTCATTCGATAACACTTGAAATGGTTATGTTGAGCAAGAAATCTTTGATGCTAAAGAGTTTTTCCACTATACAATAAAACACATAAAATAAATATAAAAATAAGCATTTAATGCGCTTTCAAACGATTTCAGAAGATTGGTTTATTTTAGTTCCAATAGATGCTACTAGAAATTAGTATCTAAACCAATACAATTATGTAAATAGTGGATAAGCTCAATTTGTATATTGTTTAATATTTATTGTTCTGCTATCCTTAGCCAAATCGTCGGGATTATCTTATAGTGTCAGCATACTTTAATATTTATTATGGTGTTTGGACTAATTTAATGTAGAGTACGTTCAAAGATGTATGAACAATATATTTTGTTCAGGGATAGATTGAACAACAGGTCCAAACCATTAAAGCTCTTTCAATATCAAAGACTATTTAAAACATGTTATAAATCCTATATATTATTTCTGTTGTCAACATCCCTTTTACTCAACTAATACAAGGCCTACAGCGATGAATAAGGTATCAGTGGAGGGGAATTTTTTTTACCGACTTCTGACATAGCCAACTCACTTTACGTTAAAGCACATTGTTTGTTTAAAATTTAAGTTAAAAGAAAAATTTAAAAATATTTTTGTATCAACTGCCGAAAATATACTCTATTTGCTATTTCGTGTATACATTTCGATGAGTATTTAATTTCAGCAACCCAACAAAAGATTACATCTTTTTTGGGGGGAGGGGGAGAAGGTTGAATGTGCGATAGTTTCGCAAGGGCTTGCTGGTATAAATATATTATGAAAACTGAGCCATCAAATAGAATATTCAGGACAACATGGTCAAGTTTGTGACTTTACAATGACGTGACACGATAAATTATTCAATTATCCCAACGGGGAGTTAGGTGGGATATATTAACTGCATTTCGAAATCATTTGATAATGAATCATCAAATTGTCTAGCAACCAAAAGGCCCAACTTATGTGTTATTTCACTAAAACTAATTTTTAAGTATATAAATTAATACTGTATGAGTACATGTATTGATAGAAAAATTATATTAGTAGTTGTAATGTATACCTATTCATCTAGGGGTTCCGGGTTCGATTCCCAGCATTTTCGAAAATATGTAATTGTGTAATTCTATTTCTTTTAGATAAATATAAAATATTTAGTTTGAGTTTTGTGTGCAATGAATTTTATTACCCCTCATGACTGTTTTTTTATAATACACTAAGGGGCTAGGTATGAGGTAGGTATAAAATGTGTACCCACATATACGTAGAGGGAGGGTGGGAAACAATTTAGGAAAAGCTGCCTCAATATACCCAGTTGGAATCCGTCCCCATGTTTCCCTATTATTGGCACATAAGAATTAATAAACTAAGGCCTCTATCCGCATTCTCACAAATGTGTATTTTAAAAATAAATATGTATTATCTCTCATTCAAAAGCATTTGATATGTGTTGATAATAATGCTTAGCACCGCGTCTTAATACTCGTTCGGGTTATACGCTTAAGTACTAATTACCCTAATGGGTTAGGAATTGGGGAGGTTTAATTTAGAAGAACTGAGCTCGCATTTGCGTGGAGGGAGAGTGGAAAACCATTTAGGAAAACTGCCCACAGTTCACCTGACCGAGATTCGAACCTCGATCTCCCCGTCCTCAAACGTTTAGATCAACACGAAACTAGCACGTTAGCCAACTACGCCAACGAGGCGGGTCATGGACCTGTAATTTTTTTTTTTAAGTTTACATTTTCCACTCTGGAATGTCCAATAATTTAAATATTTTGGCTTATCACATTAAGATCTTAAGGCCCGGGAAACGAAAGGTAGTAGTAGCAGGTGTAGAGGTGTAGAAAGAACTTTGTGAATCAAATGATGTTATTTAATAGGTGGGGTCACAACACAAATTGTATTGGCATTTGTATTTTCTTCCTCCCCTACTGTTGGACAGTTCCAACAAGGAACATTATAAACCCACTTGGTTTCTGGTGTTTAGTAAGTTCTGTTCGACTATTCTAGTGTCTTAAAGCCACGCCGAGATTGGGTGTGGTGTTTATTCTAGTGTTCAGTTAGTTTGTAAGTCTTTTTTGAGAAAGCACAGTTAAAAGAATCCAGCGAAAGCAATCATACGCCATGGCAGCGAGGATGAAGGATAGAGTTTTCACACGTCCGATGAGGTTGTAGTCCTTCACGTGGCCGATAATGGCTAAGGTGTTCATGGTATCTCTCTCTATAAGGGAAGTCGTTTTGACCGAGAAGGTACAGTACGAACAAAGAAACACCATCCTGTAGACAGAGAACCTGTTCTACCGCTGTATTCACTTGACCCATTCCAGTCCGCACCTTTCGACAACCTCCAACAGTGTAGATAGCCACCAACAAAATTAACTTTGGACCCGTTTTATTTTAAATCAATCTTATACTATAGCTAAACATTTTAATTGCAATTATACCCCAATATAAGAGAATAATATATAACACTAGTTGACATTATTAAATGATTTAAAAAAAGAATCTATAATTGTGATTTGGCCTCCTTCATTTTCATTTATTTGAGGTATTTAATGTTCCCTTTCTGAACCAAGTGATTATATCAACACAAGACTTATAAACTAACGTAAATTTAGTACCGAAACAACAACCACCCCCAGCCTAATTCATCACTGTAAAAGAGGGAAATCCACATTTCACCATTGATCAATTTTTCAGCCATGTCAGAAATTTAACCCGTGACTCTTAGCTCAGCAGACAAACACGCTACCGAGTAAGATAAAGTGTTGGGCATATATATTTTTTTCTTTTCTAATATTCATATAATTTCATATTTACTACGTGTTTACGGCATATTTAAATCATATTAAGAGCATAATATAAGTGAGTGTGTATTTTGAAGAATTTAAATATAGCATTTTGTATTTTACAAAATAATTATATGACTAATTAGTATATGTTTTTAAATGCTAAAATTAAAAGTATTTTTATACCTAATATTCTTTTAAACAAATTATACAATATCTTAACTATTCAGACAAGATTTTCAAGCAGCTTAAGAACACTTGAAAAAGTAATTATTACATTTTTAAAGACGGTTTCAACTTTATAGGTCCTATTTGGATGCATGCTGCACGTTATTTTGTACATACATATCCAGGCCCTAGTTATCACTGATGTAATCTATAAAAGTGGATTATCCTAACAAAATCCCAATGCATAACCTGAACTACACAGGCTATCGGTCATCAGTGCCATAAAAATATTTACACTAACACAAATAGGAAAGTGCTCATCGACCAAAAAATGTTATTTATGACCCGTAAAGAAATGACGTGAGACTGTGTGGAGGTGGGTGGTAGGAGATTGGGCTTTTCGTTATGGACCGTGACATGGCAAGAGTAATCAACAAAAGCTTTTATTCAAAGTTTGTTCAGCGTAGGAATTGATTTCTGAAAGGCCTTTTTCTCTACCAGAAATCTATTATATAGTAGGATATTGGTAGAGAAAAAGACGTTTCAGAGAGTAATTCCTTGCGTGAATGGATTATAACTCTCGTAACCAAGGCACGCAAAAAGCTGTTTTAAGTGATAACTGGAATCAAGCTTGTTTGAAATTAAAAACCAACACGTCTACCTATGACTTTGCGTTGAATCGAAATAGGATTTTACATGTTAGTATACTATTTGCGTACCAGCCGGTAAGTTTTAGAATGAAGCAATATAAATCTTGAATAGTTTTACACTGTCACAAAATTATTCTTTTGATCTTGAAGTAGTTTTTTTTTTGTAAAAGTATTTTTTTTTAATTGTCTACCACTCAGGCTATTTGTTCTAATCATAAAAAATGCCCGTAGGAATCTCCAAACCATTAATAAATTCGTGGAAGTATAATCAGTATATCTAGATTATGAAACATGAAAAGGGTAATTTTGAAATGCAAGTCAATGCTGTCCTAGTACAAACAGAAGAGTGTTTACACTCGTCAGTGGAAGAGGGAAACTGCTATAAGCAGATAAAGAGGCTTCACAGGCAGGGTAAACTGCTCATTTTCTTCACTCTCTTTCTATTTCGTACATAAGTTAAGATACAACCCGCTTCCAATTCGAATTCCCCAAGCAAGCAACGTCGTCAAATCGACTGGGGTTGGCCCCACTGCAGACGTGAGTGAGAACTGCTGCTGCCACGAATCGCACAATATAGCTTAAATAATTTTGTTTTATCGGTGACAACTCAAATAACGAATTTTGTGGATGAGTGATCACAGTCAATCATTGACTCTTAACGCTGTTGTTTATAATGAATCTGTATTGTGGGACACTTTAAGGTTAGAAGTGGATCCAATGCGGTTTGGAAAGAATTCTGCAATACAACCACACAATCATGGCTGTAAATACCTATATTTTACAATATTTCCTTCCCTACATTAATTATCGTGTGTAGTTGCAAAAATGCGTGTAAATAATTTATCTTCAAGCAAACTATCACCAGCATAAGAGTTTCACGAAGAGACCTGCACTTTGATCTTTTTTTCTTTTTATCAAAGCCATATAACATATTATGCTTTCATATCAATAAATAGTGTAGGCTCTATGTTTTAATATCAATATATAGTTAAGGAATTATTTTCTTAAAATCCACTCTCTTCCGGTGCCTTACGTTACCACCAGCTCAAAATTGCATCAATATGTGTTAAAATTAAAAAAGAGCGTACACATTTTAAATTGTTTTATTCTCAGACACCCCAGAACAACCCGCGTAGAAAGAATAAAATATAGCTTCACAAGAATAGAAACTAAAATTAATTTTGGCTCCTATCTATCTTATATTTTGTGAATTTAATGAATTGGACGATTTAAAACACTAATTATTACAGCATTCCCTTACTGGTGTTGCAAAAGGCCGCTTTAAAGGGGCAACTTGCTTCATAGGCAGTTTTTTGTTCGAAATATTTTTTCTTAACTAAATAAAACCATATAATCAAACAAACTTATTATAACATTGAAAAAGTGGAAATAGTTTCAACACGCATCGGTCTCCCCTACTTAGGGTGGCTTTTCCTAAACGGTTTCTAACCCTTCATCCACACAAATGTGGGTACATTTCCTCTCAAACTCTACCTTACTAATTGATATTCCATTAGAGTTATTAATGAATGCGTATAACCTAAATAGATTACCTCTGTGGTCTGGTGGTCAGAGTTCCTGGCTATAGGTTCAGAGCTCCTGGGTTCGATCCCCGGCGCTTCCAGAACCTTTCTGTGCATCAATGGATCTGGAATGGGGTCAACCTCAGTTTCATGAGGACAGATGAGGAGCTACTTGGATAAAGAAATAGCAGCTCTGGTTTAGAAAACTGAGATTAAGGGCTGGAGGATTCGTTATGCTGACCACATGACATCCTCTATCCGCAAATGTTGGCACCATCATCGATAACGGTGGCGGCCACTTGTATGGTATAGCTCACTTGCGGGCTCATGCCCTGGAGTATAACCCAAACGGGTACTTTGACGTGTTGAAAAAAAAATTGACATCAAATCATATTTACAAATAAATCGTTATTTTATTTGAACATTCGTTTCAGATATATAAACTATCTAATCTAAGGTGATAGGGTGTAATGGATATAATTTAAAGAAGTGAATGTACAGTACATTGGCTATGAGATAAAATGAGGAATTTTATTATGAATCTAAACCTGTCTTCAGGAGTCACTCATCCTCATCGGTGGGCACGAGGAATAAGTGTTAGATTCGTGTGGTCTGTACTGATCTCGACTAGCAGGTTGAGGTTCGAATCTCACCCGGGTGTACTGAGGGTGATTTATTCTCAGTGGTTTTCCCATTTCAAATACACATACATACATTGTATCTAAATTCTTCCTTCCTCATCTTTACCTCATCGGCGGAATTAAATACGTTTAAACAAGACGATTAGTAAAGCGTGGTGCCTAAAACAAGGGGAGTCACTCTACTAAGCGTACAACATTCGTGCGGTCAAAACCAGCTAGTGTGTACTGTTAAATGTCTGAAGAAAGACTTTGTAATGTTCAAATATGCGGCAAAGTTCCACGGAAAGTTTACTTGTCGGCACGAGTTGGCTTAGAGACTTTGATGCGTCAATAGGCAACGAATCTGAAGTATGTTAATGCTAGGACCACCTTGAGCACAAGTCGGGCCAAGCAGCGCACCTTTCTAAAAACAGCAAGTATATTTACTTAAAGGGTGACGTCAGTACCAATTTCAACAAAGAAAAGAAAACAGTTTTATAAAAATGACGTAACTCGTATGAACCTAATGACAACAAAAGCTTTTTTTACAACATTTACTCATCCAAAGGCAGGTACAACATCTTAATCATTGTTAACAGAAGGTTAAACTAAAATATACATTTAATTTAATATCTCAATGAAAAATGGTCTTTGTGGTTTAATTAATTTAATATAATCATTTAATCTAGACCTCATGAAAAAATAACCTAGGTTTAATTAAACCAAAATTTATTTAGGGGAGAATCTAATCCTGATGTAAAACAAAAAATATTTTTCTAGATATTATTAAGTTATCAAATAATTATTGGCTTGTATTTTATGTAATATAATATAAGAATGTGTACTGGCATACAAGCCTTTTTTTACATCCATTACTGTTTCCAACCTGTGGCCTGAGTTTTTATTCAAACCATATATTTTCCACTACCGGCTTTCTAGGCCTGTTGTAGCTTAATATGGCATGCAAACTATTGTTCTAAAATTAAGATTTAATCTATTTATTGAAGTTTGTTGAGTTTAAAATAATAAAGAATGTCCCCAAACATGTTTTATTTTAAAATAAAGGTTTGCCGATCAAGAGGTTGTAAACTACTTTCCAACAAAGAAGTAAAATGTTAAAAATAATTAAACGCTAGCTTAAACACCTTTAAGGTGTGGATATAAGGAACGCAATAAAAGGCCAGTGTTTTGCAGTATTTATAGCAAAACATTATTTTGGCCAAAATAAATAAAATATTGCTCCAGTAGGAACATAGTTTAATTTTCTTCACGTGATGATATTTTGAATATCTGTCATGGGCATGGCGGAATTAGATGAAACAATTTTCAAATGAAGATAAAAAGGTGTCATTAATTTCCAGGACACCTCTGACAGATATTCAAAAACTGATGGGTTTACCATGTGAAGAAAATTAAACTCTATGTTTGTACGGAAGCAATATTTTATTTATTGTGGCCAAAAAAAATTTTGCTATAAAAACTGCAAAAACACTGAGCATTTTTCAAGTTTCCTACATCCCCACACTAACAATAATAATTACCTCTCACTATTATTATAAGAAACAAGAAATATGTAAGTATGTAAAATTGTTGTCTTAAGAGAAGCACAGCTATGTGTATTGAGATTGGTATATCTCTACACCTTAGATCAGTCAACAGTACATCGGCTTGGAAAGTTAAAGATCCCGGGATCAATTCCCATCGTGGCCTAATTCTTTTTATCATTGGTGAAATGTCGGTTTTCCCTTTCACAGTGATGAATTAACGTCCGGGGGCTGGATGTTGCGTCTGTTATAGATATAAGTTAAAGTCGTGTGCTGATATAATCAGTCGGTTCAGAAAGTGAACGTTAAATACGTTAAATAAAATTAAAAAATTAAAATGTAAGTGAGCTCTAGAAACCCAAGCATTCTGTCCGTTAAGAAATTTCTCAGTTCAAAATCACACCGATCTGTGCATAAAATTGTGTTCTGTGTGGTTTTAACTTGGGAATGTTAAGGTAAAAATGTAGGGGACACGAGAATAGGCTAGTGTTTTTGCAGATTTTTTATAACAAAACTATTTTTTGGTCAAAATAATTAAATATTGCATCAGTACAGACATAAAGTTTAATTTTCTTCATATAGCGACCTCAACAGTTGTTGAATATTTGCTAAAGGGATCCTTAAATTTAATGACAACTTTTTCTCTTCATTTAAAAAGTTTGTCATCTAATTCTGCTATTTTCATGACGAAATACTCAACAAATTCAACAAGTGTTGGTATCAACATGTGAAGAAAATTAGACTCTCGGAGAAATATTTGATTTATTTTGTCCAAAAAAAGTTTTGCTATAAAAACTGAAAAAAACATCTCGCGTTCCCTATACACCCACCTTGTGCAGCACCAAAAATGATATATCAGTGATTGAAATATGCACTCATAGATACATTACCTAAAATACAGTGTTTTTAAAGAATCCAATGGCCATTTTTATGGGTGAGAATGTATTTGAATTATTATCACTTATCAGAATTATAAAATCCAACTGGATTGTCAAACCATAAACTTTTTTGCGACTACTAGACTGATGGTGGGTGATACTTGAAGGTTTAAGTTTTATGATACATTATAAAGGACTCGAATAAACCATATCATCATTCATAAACTATTCCCTGATGGAGTACTATTTACACATCAAATTTAAACCTGTTTTTTTTTTATATCTGTATACTATATATTGTAATTAGTGTATTGAAGGTGTGTGTGTGTGTGTGTGTGTGTATGTACACATATACGAGCTTGGTGAAAATCGGTTGAAAGTTAATTCGTTTAGGAATTTTGGTCTACTCTTTTGGATTCAGATTTGAAAAATTGAATTCAAATTTTAAAATGCTATGGATAGCATGACGAACATCTTTTACGATTTTGACCATTTTTATACACGTAGCTTGATGCTCTGTGCTATCATAATATTAGCACCAAACATTTGAATTGAAAATTGTAGACACTTTTCTATTTATCATGACCCGCAGGAACTATCAAATATTACATATTAATGATATCCTTAGGGAATACTATGTGTTTAACCTAATTTGGTAAACGTCAGATCATGATTATTTACACATATTTGGCATTTTAGACTACGGAGATAAAGGCATAATAATATCTTAATAATGCTCTAACATGTGAGCTGTGGTTATTATACTTTGGTTGATGATAAAATTGTAGACATCATCTTGGTGTATCTAAGGGCCAGTTTCATAGTCAAGTTTAGTACGCCTCAAGTGCGGCGCTACACTAAACACAAGACGTCACCTACCTAAACTCGAATGGAATGGGCCAGTTTCCTATGCGAGAACGTCCCATTCCATTCAAGTTTAGGTAGGTGTCGTCATGTACTTAGTATAGCGCCGCACTTGAGGCGTACTAAATTTGACTATGAAACTGGCCCTTAGTCATTGTTCTTTCTTTCTTAGAACGTCAATACATGCAAGAATGAATACTCCTCATCGCTGAGTTTATTTCATGGTCATATTATGAAAGAAGAAAATAAAATTTCATCAATGATATTCATGCAACAGCACGTTTTCAACACGTCATGAAATGAAAAACCAGCATCCACTTTTACATATAGTTGATTGTAAGCCAGTGGCTCTAGTGCAGGGGTCTTCAACCCATGGCCCGCTGGCTCATGAACCATATAACATTAATTGAAGAGAAAAAATGACAATTTCATATATAAATATATTTTATATAATCAACCAATAAAGTAAATAATTATTTTACGCTATTTTATATACGAATTTTGCTTTTTACATGAAGAAAAGTATTACGTTTTAATACAAATGTATTTTGAATCGGCAAATGTCAACTCAACTCAACTCTACAAGACAAATCGTACTATCTGCAATGAAAGATTTTAAAAAAGGAAAAAAATAACAAAAGAACAGTCATACTTCAAGATAAATACAAATTTCACCTGTTGGAGACAGACATAATTCTGAGTGTGAGTATTATTGTATAAGAATGAGCTAATACGATTATTTTAATATCTATTCAGTCCAAATATTGTCGGTACAGTATTAGGAGCCAACAAGAGACAGAAACTTTGGCCCTTGGAAATAAAAAGGTTGAAGACACGTGCTGAAGTGTTTTAACGATATCAGTCGTGTTAGTTTCGTGGTGTGATGTTTCTTCAGAGAGGGAGAAAATAAAGCTAATTCACCTATCATGTACGTTTTTAGGTTATCTAGTCCCTGTAGAGGGTAATCTATCCTAATGTCCACATAGTTGTTGTGGATTTACAACAAGCTTTTCATCTCTAAATGAGTAAGACGTGTTGCAGTTCTGGTAATGGCTTCTCGATATCTTTACTTCGATGTCGCAATATGGAAAATGTTTCACAACCAATACATACGCTGATAGCTAGTAATTAACGTCCTATAGTTTTCGAAAAGAAGATAGTACCATTCTCACTTTTAAGGCGATCACAATAATAACAATAAAAATATATAAGACCGCTTGAAATAGTCTAATACGAGCTTGGTCCCTCAAACTGCGGGACCATCAGTTCTGGTATAATACTCGTATATTAATGATGCCATATGGTAACACACTTTTTTTTTCTAGTGTGGTTGGATTCAGATAAAATCTACTATTTTCAATTTTCTACACCCCTGTTAAGAGATTGTTCAATTTATTGAACATCTGACACACACACCCAAAAATTGTGTGCCGAATAAAGATTATAGAATGAGCTCAGGAAGTTCCGTATATTATATTTATCTAAAATAAATATCAATTTTAAATAATATTTAGTTCCACAAATGTAACGCTATATATACATTATATATGATGTATATATAATATATATTATATACAGTATATTTATAATATATACATTGTATATATAATATATATACTATATATAATGTATATATGATATATTTTATATACATTATATATATTTTTATATAATGTATATATAATATATTATGTACATTATATATTTATTTTTTTCAAATTACTTTTTCAATTTACGCGCCCTTTAAGGTAATTTGACAATTACAAATGTATTCCACAATTTTAACAAATGTAATGTATAATATAAAGCTAGAAATATTGATTCAATGATTTAAAATCATTGAAGTTCATGATTTAAAAGGCTTCAAACATACTATTTTATATTCATTTTGAGCACCATTGTTAGGGTGAAATAATTAATGTCTGGGTTGAAATTTAGTATAACCATACATTCATATGAGATGTATTCAATTAAATATTTATAATAATATGCACTTTGTGTACCAGTGTAAATGTAAGGTAATTAATGTATGAGGTTGAAATTTATGATAACTAGATATTCATGTAATGTGTACACAATGAAATATTTATAAAATTAATAATAATATAATATTAAAAAATGAAATATGTATTGTATTATTATTACTAATAATATATTAAATATTTTATTGTGTACACCCTATATGAATGTCTAGTTATACTAAATTTCAGCACCCTACATTAACTACGTTACCCTAACAATGGTACGCGCAAAAAGCATAAAATAGCAAGTTTGATCTCTTATAACTCGTGAACTGAAATGATTTGAAATCATTAAATCACTATTTATAGCTTATAATACACACTTTTGAATATTGTGCAATGAAATGTTTATTGTTAAGAGACCATTTTAAAATATATGTCACTTATTTTCTACACTGTGTCTTACTATCCTTTCCGCATATTTACACTGATGGCAGCAGGATGAGGAAGATACAATTTATAGTAAATAGAATTGCCATAAGAAAAAGCATGGGAAGCCATTTTGTGAAGGAAAAAAAATCCTCAATACACTTGACCAGACTTCGAACCATTATCTACAGTCTATTTAGAGAGTGACACCTTAAATCATGTGATCACCGAGGCTGTACACATGATTTTGTTTTGTATAGTATACGATTTGATTTTGTTCCATTTAATTTTTATAAGCAGTTTTGTTAGCTCGATATAATTAGAAAAATTTGTAAATTAATATTTATACGTAATGTATCAAAAGTGTTGCAACAGATAAGACAAAATTTAAAAGTGATTCTGTTTTTTATGGTTTTACAGAGTGTAAGCCATGATTTAATTTAAATACATTTTTTAAGTCAAACGAATCTAATACATAAATAATATAAGCTCACACATACCATTTAATGTAGTTTTACATTTATCTTAGTGTATTTATAAAAATGAGTATTCTTAATTAGGCCAACTGCCAGAGTAATGAGAAGCCTTAACGGCGTCCATAAATGTCACATTATTTAAGATGTGGTTTGCTATTTCAAAACATGTTTCACAATATAATTAAAGAGAAAAATATCAAAATTTTCCATGTTATTTCCCGTGTTCCACTGTCACACGCATAGCGATATTCACGATGGGAAATATAGTACAGCTTCTCCATCCAACTAAGGATAGGTATATAACAATTATTTATTTGAGGTATTTAACGTGCAATTTCTGAACCAACTGATTTTATCTGCACTTGATAATTACTATGAGCGACAGCGAGAGACTTACCACTTTTGCCAGGAAAGATATTTTCCCATATTTACTTTCCAGGGGTCTTTTACATGCCACAATCGACATGGGACTGACGGATTTTCTTCCACTCCGAAGGAAGTTGTGGTACGGATTTTTATCGCTCAAGTAAAATCCACCGACTCTAGTGCGGTTTGAACCCACGATCATCGTATCCTAAGGCAAGCACTTTACCCCAAGACCACCGAGGTTAACATAGGTCTATAGTAAAGATGACGAATAGTGCATAGCGTACAGTGCACAATTAATTATTATTATTATTATTATTAGCACCACGTCTTACTACCCGTTCGGGTTATACGCACTTACGCTAATGTGCAATGGTAGTGGGTGATTGTGAGATGAAATGGAGGACCTACAGTTTAACGTGGAAACCGAACCACGGTGGAGGCCTGGCATTCCCCACATTCCACAATTAATAATTAAAACACAAGTATTCACAATGAAACGTATTGAGTATGGTATGACTCAAATAGATTGTTAGACCCTCTTCGGTGGCCGCATGGTCTAAGGCACTACCTACTCTTGCAGTAGACCTGACTGCCGATAACTGGGAGATCGAGGTCCGAATCTCTGTCGGGTGAAATGAGGATGATTTTCCAAAATTATTTTCCACTCTACCTCAGCTGAAATTCGGGTACATTTCCTCTCAATATAACCTTCCTAATCCCTAAAACCGTTAGCTTAATTAGTATGAAGGCGTATAACTCTAACGGATAGCTAAGACGCAATGCTAAAAACAAATATGATGTTAATCGTTCATGATTCACTATGTTTCGCTTGCGAACGCTATCATTAAAAGTAATAAGTTTAAACTTTTTGAGACCTATGGGCTATGCACTATTCGATATTAGCTATAACTTACAAAGAGTTATGCAGTCTTTAAGTGCATCGTGTGTTCCCGCGGAAACGGTCCCCGGGTGCAAAAATGACACATGGATAGCCACACGCCTATGGAGAAAGCTGCATTCACACCAAACTTTAATGCAGTCAGATTATGGCAGCACTATGGGAGCCCTTTTGTGCCAGCTGAAGTAGAAAATACATGTATTCCTTTCTGGCCTTCATTAGAAGAAATGTTAACTTATAATTATGATTATTTTCGTTATAATTAAGATGTAACAAGAATTTTACGGAAAACTGGTCCACAGCAATGTTTTTAAATAATTCATATTTTCTCATAGCGTGATTTATAGTTAGCAAAAATCACTCACATAGAAAACCGAACGCGAAACAATCACAATGTAGATGAATAACCGATTGAGAATCTTCTTTGAGAGCCTATTTAATCTAATCGGTAGAGAGCATTAAAAAAAACTTAAGAAACATCACATTAAGTTTTATAATTTAACTATTCAAGGTAAATTATTTCTTGTTCGTGTTTCATTTTATTTGTTATTAAATTTTTAGACACTCAACAAGTTTGAGTTACTAATGCAAAGAACCTCCTGATTACATTTTAAACTCAACACTCTTATATTGTTTGATAAATACGTACTTAAATCACCGGCCTGCATGATTATAGTTATCAAATACTTTCAAAGATCTAAAAATATGTTTTCAGTAAATTTTACTAAAGAGAAGCCTGCTTCGTTGAACACATGGCCAAAGGCATTCTTTCACAATGGACTGGACTACCAGTGAAGGCGAGATCACAATTCGAATACAGGTCGGGTGTACTGTGAGTGTTTTTTCATAAATGATTTTCCTTCTCTACCTTCCCGCAAATTTGAGTATATGTCCTTTAAATTCTAACATCCTCATTCCTACTTCATTAGTGTAGATGTGTATAAGCTCGAACGGGCGCTAAGACGCGGTGCGCATACAAATCTACTAAAGTGGACTTGAAGACAGTACAGTATTTGTGTCACCCAGAGTGTATGTACAACTCAATATACGGAAATATATATTTGTTAATTAATGATTTTCTCAACTAATATTATTTTTTGATTTGATCACCATTTAACTACCTATCTGGACTACCTGCATTTTTATTTATTTAAGGTATTTAACTTGTACTTTCTGAACCGGCTGATTACGTCAGCATATGAGAATTTCTATTAGCGAGCGTGAAAGAGTTTGCGAATTTTGCTGGTAAATGTATTTTCACATAGCTTCCAGGGTTCTGTTACACACCACAATTGACATGGGACCAACGGATTTACTTCCCATACTAAGGAAGTTGTGCTACAAATTTATATCGCTTAAGAAACATCCGTCGACCCCGGATGGGTTTGAACCCATGATCATAGGGTATCGAGGAGNCGAGGTCAACACACCTTAATGTAATTATATAGGGTCTGGATTTGGGGGCGCATGGTCTAAGTCATCACTCTCGTGTTAGACTTGACTGCCGATGACAGAGATCGGGATTCGAGCTCCGGTCGGGTGTACTGAGGGTGGTTTTCCAACATATGCGTATAACCCGAATAAGACGCGGTGCTAAAATAAAAATAAGGTAAAGATGAAGAAATTAAAATTAAAATTTAGATGGCATATATAAAATGACCAGACTTCCCGCTGTCCCTAAGATTCCCTGTGGGACGCTTTGGAGGGAGATAACTTACATATTTATAAAGCCATGAATCAGTTAAAATGAACGCTTAATGTCTTTGGAAACGGTTTCAAATATTTTTACAAGGCTTTTTTGGAAGAATATTCTTTGGGTGTGTAGGCCGTCTACGCTTGGTGGGCAGTTAAAATCGTTGACACGCCCTCCCTCGCCTCTCGATCTCTTTGCTCCCAACACTTTTCAACTTCCCCGCTGCTTCGGAGCTATTCGGTCAGCCTCGTGAACGTTCTTTAGTGGCCTGCTCATTTCTGTATGTACACAAGCAAACTTAAAAAGTAACACTGTTTTTCAAACAATTTCATTGTGATCCTGAGGTAATGTTGTACCTTTCATTAATAATTCTTGTTAATTGGTTAGTTTCTATGTCTTGTACAATTTATCCTTTTTTTATTTTATATCTTAATTTCTGGTATCCATGATGGCCTGAAAAAACCATTGTCAAGGCTTACATTTTCAAATATTTTCGACCCCCCTCCCCCCACCCATCCTAGGGGGTATTCCATAGACAATACGTCCATACAATACCCCCCAGACTCTTGGTATGGCCCCCTACCAAGAATCCAACACAACCCCCAAACTGTTCCAAAAATGTCCCGATTCCACAACTAAGAAATATGGCCACCTTAGGTATGTACCGATATTTACGTGGAAAGAAAGTGTTAAAATCATGTAGGAAAAACACTTACAAACCTGGCTGGGACTCAAATCCTAACTTTCCCAGCATTGGCAAACCAGACTGACGAGTTTTATATTTACTCCGCGTGGCCACCGATTTGGTTCTCAGCTCATAAAAAAAGATGCGTTAAACATCGTCTGGAAAGACCTTGGGTGTTTTGGTTACACGGTTGATTGCACAGCTTGGTTCTTTGAATGGAGAGAAAAAAAGGTGTTTGGTAATAAGTCTCGCAATCACCAGAGGCGCCGGAACCGCCAGGACCCAAAAAATATATTTAACTAAACTAGCTACCAACTTCGGTGGCCGCATGATATAAGGCGTCACTCTCATGTTAGACTATTCTGCCAATGATAGGGATATTGGGGTTAGAATCCTGGTCAGGTATACTGAGGGGTGTTTTTACTAAAACGCAAACGTATCAATTTTATTTTATTTTGTCAGCGTATGCCTCCAGGGTTTGTCTGCTAGACATTTCCTGGTATTCTACGGACTATGGCGAGTATGTGACCGTCGTCTGTGGTTGGGACACCATATAGATGTGGTTACGTCACCCTAATGTGATGATAATGATGATGATTATGTGGTGCCAGTAGAGGTCTTAAAACTAACTTGAGCCTAAATAACCATACCACGGCAACCATAGGAACAATACCCCTTCGGGAAAAATTACCTAAGGTATCACCGGGAATCGAACTCTAGACCTCTATATAATTAGCCAGGAATGCAAACCACTAGACCAAGAGGCCAGCTATCAATTCCTCCGTTTTTCTCTGTTATAAAAACAAAATCCTTCTACCAAATTTATTTTTTAATCTATTTGCCTACCTGTTACACTGGAATTATAATCGGGCCAGTTAAATTGTGGTCACACATTTGCTCACATCAAGAGTTAGGTGAACAATAAGACAGAATTACATGATTATGTAAATATTAACTGAGAAGTAAACTATGCACTATACAATTGAAGTGTTTAGATACACAGCAAATGTTACATGATACCATCACCAAATATATTATATATTTATAGGATTGAATAAGCACACTTCTAAAGAAAGCTTGATGGATGTCTTTCATGGACCAGTGATGACAATTTCATGTTTATTTGTGCAACACAATGTCGTTTGTTTCTCCCTCTTTAAGATCCATGTTTAAGGATTTGAGATTTTTGTCTCTCTCTCTCTCTCTCTCTCTTTCTCTCTCAATGCTCAATGTTCGAGACAATATTTTGTCATGCTCAGTATTTGAGTAAAACCCGCCTCGGTGGCATAGTTAGCTAACACGCTGGTTTCGTGTTGAGCTAGCCTTCTGAGGATGGGGAGATCGAGGTTCGAATCTCAGTCGGGTGAACTGGGGGCGGTTTTCCCTAAACGGGTTTCCACTCTCCCTTCACGCAAATGCGGGTTCACTTCCTCTAAATTCAACCTCCCCAATTCCTAACTCATTAGCGTAATTAGTATTTAAGCGAATGGTTAGTAAGACGCGGTACTAAATAATACAAAAATATTTTTGAGACGTTTGTGTCTCTCTTTAGAGTCATGTTCAGTGTTCGAGGAAATATTATGAGATGTTTATGTGTCTCTCCCTTTAGAGTCATGCTCAGTAATTGAGACAAGATTTTGTGACGTTTGTGTATGTCTCTCTCCTGAGTCATGTTCGGTGTTAAAAACAAGAATTTGATCAATTTAAATTTCTCTCTCTCTCTCTCTCTCTTTCTCCTCCTTGTGTCAGGCTCAGTGTTTGAGACAAATTTTTGATACGTTTGTGTCTCCATCTCTTGAGTAATACTCAGGGCTGGAGACAAGATTTCGAGACTTTTATGTCTCTTGGTTCTAAAGAATTTTGTAGTTAATTTTATATTTTAAAATGTTTTGGATGCCATTATTTTAGATGTAGTGGAGAATTGGGTAAAGAGGAAAGTAGGAGGAATAAGAATTATTCGAGCTTAAAATTTTATCTTAATGGTCGAAAAGAAGAAAAGGTACCACTTAAGTCCTAAAAAAAGGCGATATGAGTGGGTTTATTTCTTTACCGCATTGCAATACTCGTTCGGGTTGCTATATGCATATATTAGCAGCTACACTAATGGAGTATGTGAAAGGTAGAATTTTAGAAGAAATATACATGAATCTGTTTGGAGTTTCCTATTTAGGGAAAACCATCCTCATTACACACAACCGGGGTTCAAACCCCGATCTCTCCATCACCAGCAATCCAGTCCATCACTAGATCAGTGGTTATCAAACTTTTTTTGTTCACGACACACTATTATTTGTTGTGAGTCCTCGCGGCACACTGAACGTGGAAGTTGTCGGCACTACGGTAGACTTGGGCATGCGCAGGCGCAGAGGGACTTCTCTCAGTTGAACAGGTGTGTGTCCTCTCTTAGATCACGAAATGAACTTTGGGTGAGGAACGACAATATTCTCATTAATTACTCAATTATTTGATTTAAGCCATTACATTTTCTGTAAAATAAATATATTAAAGGTTTCGGACATGTTTCCAATTATACTTTTTAAAAACAAATAATGAATGAAACTGATTTTAGGTATAAATTATCAACAATAACAATATAAAGTCCAGAAGTTTGCGTTACACCTACTGAGTTTCACAGCATACCCCGTCACACCATTGAGAACCACTGTACTAGAGTGACGCGTAAGACCATGCGAATACTGATGCGGGTATTAAAGTAGTTGCAGCACATATTGGTCAACCAAAAATATATACTTTCCAAACAAATATTAAACCGTATAATAATACACTATTTTAAAGGTGATGGTTTATATCTTTATTAACGGCAGGTTTGGCCTAGTAACTATTGTGCCAAAATCTTGACTAGGAAGGCCAAGATTCGCCTGCACTAGAGAATGTTCCAAAATGTATTTTCCCATTCTTGTTCCATGCGAGGATGGCCGAAGCTTCTTAAAAAAGTTGCCTACTTGGTGATTTCAAATCTATTTTGCGAATCAGGTTGCAATTTAACTTTACTCACCTAAGCTGTCTAAGCACCATCACACCAATATACGAAATATAAATAAAGGGAAGAAAATTAGTGGTTCACCTTGCGAGGCCCGTTGTTTATTTGAGGATAATACTTCCCCCCTTCCTCTGACGAGTTTACACAGTCTCTATACTATTTTCCTATTGAAAATACTGACTTGCTTTTTAAAATCACCATTTTTTTTGTTTCCTAATCTAAATAGGCATTTGCTACCACGGACTTTTTTAATCTATATCCTGACAGGAAGACTCCTACAGGACATTTTCGTGACTGAGCCAAATACCCTAAGGGCCGGGGTTCAATCCTCGGTCCCAGCAAAGATTTATCTGATTACCAAACCCTTCCTTCACCTCTGACAAGACATCTTGTGAATGTGAGGAATGCCAGGCCTCCACCGTGGTTCGGATTCCACGTTAAGCCGTAGGTCCTTCATTTCATCTCACAATCACCCTACCATTACACATTAGCGTAAGAGCGTATAGCCCGAACGGGTAGTAAGACGCGGTGCTAATAATAATAATATTAATAACAAATACCCTAAGTTGTAGATGATTTATAAAATATATGTTTACAAAAAAAAACTACCTTAAGATAAAAATAATAATTTTGTGACACTGTAGGACTATTTTTAGAACTATTTATATCTTTAAAACTAGCTGAATAAAACGTAAATGCATTTACATGGGAAATCCTATCTAGGCCTGCCATGACGTCACAGGTTGGCAACGTGATTAAAATGCACCCAGTTCGTGGTGAACTCCGAACGACTTATCGTCCGCTTATTTTGCTCTCCTTAAATAGTACATGTTCTGCCCAACAGGAATGTTCGTGTGAAGCAGTCGGTGAGTGCCTGAGGCGAAGCGCCTCGACCATCTTGGCCATCTGAAGACAAGTCGTTTATAGCCAACACTCTTACAAGAGCGTGTGACTTAAAAAAAGACCAGTGCTACAATCATGACACACAAACACAGAAACATATTCTCAACCATAAAGTCATTCATTGTTCAACCTTCGTAAGCCAGCCCCGCAATGATTACCCTTAGGCATGACAACTAGGGAGGCCAGGGTTTCATTCCCAAGACGGTGAACCGGAAAAGCTTTTTCCATAGCGTGGTTAATGCTCCTCTCTTTATATAACTATTTTAATACGGGAGCTTTTATTTAATTTGTGATCTTCTCTTTCATTGTATTTAGATTAGTTAGTTTTTTTTAGTTAATATTCAGAACGCCTTACCAAAACGTGTTATTAGTTTATTTTTAAGGGTGTACCAATGTAAGGGCTATTAGCATCTAATACAGTGGTTCTCAAAGTGTGTGCCATGGCACACCAATATACCACTAAATTCACTTGGTGTGCAGAAAAATTCTGTACGCTATGTTATTGTTGATAAAAAAACATTACAAAGTTGTTTCATTTTTTAAAAGAAATAAAAAAATCTTCCAAAGCGTCAATACATTTATTTTACAGAGAATTTAATGATTTACATTCAAAGAGTTTACTAATTTATGAGAATATGGTCGTTTCTTACACAAAGTTCAATTAATGGCCAATGGGTAAGGTGTCAGACTTCTATGCTGGCGGCCGGGGTTCAATCCTCGGTCACGGCAAAGATTTATCTGATTATCAAACCCTTCCTTCACCTCTGACAAGACATCTTGTGAATGTGGGGAATGCCAGGCCTCCACCGTGGTTCGGATTCCACGTTAAACTGTAGGTCCCCCATTTCATCTTACAATCACCCTATCATTACACATTAGCGTAAGTGCGTATAACTCGAACGGGTAGTAAGACGCGGTGCTAATAATGATAATAATAATAATAATAATTAGTGGTCAAATAGAGGATACACACACACACACATAGCCTGTGCAATTGAGAGAAGTCCATTTGCGCATGTGCGAATCTCTAGTAGTATTGCCAACTTGTACGTTCAGTGTGCCGCGAGGATTCACAACAAATAATAGTGTGCCGTGAACAAAAGAAGTTTGAGAACCTTTGATCCAACGTATTAACCGAGCTGGACTTGAGATGTTGAGATTCGGTTCAAAATCCAGCTGGGTGCGGTGAGGCAGGCTTCCACAGAGTTTACCTCAAGTTGGTATTTCCAAGCCTCTCTTTATGCAAATTACTGTTCATTTTCTTATACTCCTCCGTCCTCTTCCAGTGTATCCAATTAGTGAGATGCCCACAACGATGGGCACGGGGACTAAGAATTCAAACTCGGGTGGTATATTTTTACGGTGATGGAGAGGTCTGGGTTCGAATCCTTGCAGGGTGTACTGAGGAAGGTTTTTCTTAAATGGTCAGAGATCAATCATAGTCCTAGAAGAGCGTAGTTTAAGTCCAGGTGAAACTATTACAACCACCAAAGAGTTCCTCAGCAGCATGTCTCCTCCCTATACAATGGTAGAGATCACCTACAGGGCTATAAGACTCTCGTTTGATTCCAGGTTCATCTGTCTAAAATAGTGTGGTACCCGAGTATTGTTTTGCACCCATATTCAGTTGGCCCTATTGTTGGGTGTGTAGTATATAGTGCTCTGCGATGTTCTAGGTTAAGATCGTTATAAGGCGCGTGTGAGTACAGGTGTGAATCATAAAGCTAAAGAGAAATCCCATTAGTATTTTCATCAACACGGTTATTGTAAATTTTGATAATGACCGCATTTATTGGTATCTCAACTGTATTAGTCAAGCATTTGGATAGTCCCCAATTATATTTACGGGACCTGAATGTTTTCTGGTTATTTAATAGAAAGTATCTTTTGTTTCGCCTTAGGATGAGATTCCTTAGAAACATTATTGTACCGTGTACAAGGTGGTGTGATGCCTTCACGGTGCTAGAGAAGCTGAATCTCTCTCCTGTGTGCCCCCCCCCCCCACTCTACACCCACGAGTATGAATATGACTAATTGCGACATGCTAGTCAACGTCGGCAGTCAACAGCCCCACGAGTCAATGACCGGAAGAGTTCGTAAAGCTCGTGCATGTGAGTGTTTCCAAGCCAGGATGACAGGAACACACCTCTCCAAAGACTTAAGCGCTTTTGTAGCGCTAATTTTCTATCAAATGTATTTACTTGGGTCACCCGTACTTGATAGATTTTAAACATATCTTGAGTGTAAGAGTCCTAAAGCCCAATTTTCTTAAGAATGTATTTCTGAAAAGTATTTTTTTACTATCAAAACCCTTAGGATGCTGATATGAAAAAATACCTTTTAGATTGTTATTCGTGATAATTAATGAATTTAGCACCGCGTCTTACTGCCCGTTTGGGTTATACACTTAAGTACTAATTACACTAATGGGTTAAGAATTAGGAAGGTTGAATTTATAGTAATGAACCCGCATTTGCGTACAGGGAGAGTAGAAAACCATTTAGGATCACCCCCCTCCCCCCATGTTCATTCGACCGAGATTCGAACCTCGATCTCACCGTCTTGGCAGTCTAGATCAACAAGAAACTAGCGCGTTACCTAACTACGACACCGAGGTGAGTGTTATTCGTAATAAAGTCGAGCTATATAGCTTTATGTTTTAGAATGCGGTTGATCTTGAATTTTAATTGTATCCATGGCTCTATTTCTTTTGTGTTCTACGTCCTTCTACCCTACAGTTTAAAGTGGAATCAAAACCACGGTGGAGGCCTGGTATTCCCCACATTCACAAGTTGTGAATAATATACGTCTTGTCAGAGGTGAAGGAAGGGTTTGGCAATCAGATATATCTGTGCCGGGACCGAGGATTGAACCCCGGACCCCCAGCACAGAAGTCCGACAGCTTACCCCTAGACCACCAGGTCAACGGCTAATATTCAAACCTCGACCCGCCCTTGCACTGGCAAACTAGTCTTATGCTAGCCAAACGTAGAGATGATCGATTCATAGGCCTTATATCGATTCTCTGGCTCGAGTTAACTAAGACCTGCCAAACTTACAACCCGTGAGCGACATGTGGCCCACCCGGAATCACCGTGTGGCCTACGACAACTTTGAGGAATCATACCTTTTTTATTATTTTTATTTTTAGCAATGCATCTTACCACCTGTTCAGGTTTTACGCTTATTTAGGAATACTAACTACGCTGATGGTCTTAGGGATGAGGACGGTTATATTTAGAGGAAGTATACCCGTATTTGTGTGGCGGAAAAGTGGACAATCATTTTGGAAACACCCCTCTCATTACACCCGACCGAGATTTGAACCTTTATCTCCCCGTAATTAGCAGTTTAGACCACCGAAGCGGGTAATATTTGTTTTTATTGCTTAGATCAAACTTGAGGATTTAATTAAATTTAAGCTTTCATACTTGATAAAAAAAAATTAACAAATATGAACATAAACAAACAGCGTTCTTGTCTGACTTATGATTATTTGGAAGACACTTTGAAAACGTTTAGGCCTACTACAACTACGACCCCGGAATACAACAATCTTGTTTGCTGAAAAGATGTATATAATACTTCATTAAGTTTGTGAGATGATAAGGAAATCATATAATTTTAATTAAAGTATTTTAAATGTAATTTTATGTCAAGTAAACATAATAAATAAATGTATACTTTTCTATATAATTCTGTTTGAAATTATAGTATAGTGTAAAAATATAAACTATTATTATTATTATTATTATTTTAATCACCATCAATAATAATGATTTCGTTGTCAGATGGAATTAATATGGATTCAATATTAATGTAATTTGACAATGAATATGAAAGTGCCGTTTTACTTGTTGTACAGTAGCCCCATGGCTTCTTTGATGCTGACTGACAGCTCACAGTTGACTTCTGACAGTCAACATTTAGGTATATACCTAAATTTTGACTCTCAAAAGCGACAGCTGGTAAACACATGTTTTTGCAGATCATATGGTTCGGCGTAGGGATACATAATTTGGTCTGGTAACTTTTAAAAGCCGTCAGCTGTCAGCTGTGAGCTGTCAGTCAGCCCCAAAGAAGCCATGGGACTACTGTAGTTAAGCCCGTCTCACATTACAAGTTGTGCACACCTCACACCTGGTCTAGATCGAGAGGTCTTGTATCGATTCAGGCAAAATATCGAATGCATTGAATCGATATGGGAAATATTTAATCAATGATTCGTGAAAATAGAGTTTTCTTTAGTCATATTTCAAATTTGAAGAGGCATGAGTCTATATTATTCGAAAAAGCCACCTAAGATTAATTCCATTAAATGTCTGTATAATTTAATCAACTGGTGATAGTCAATTGGGAAACTATTAATTATTAACATAGTATAAATAATGTTTGAATAATAAAGTAAATCTATAATTAATTACTGTTGGTCCAACACTTTAGCTCACACCGTTTCTGTCTACTGCGTTAAGGGTTTCGGGTTCAATTCACGGAATGGCCGATAAATTTATCATTGGTGAAATGTGGGTGTCTTTTTTCAACGTGATGAATTAATGGCTGTATGTTGTGTTTGTTCTATATATAATTCGTTTTTTAAGTCATGTACTGATATAATCAAACAATTCAGAATGTACACGTTAAATACCGCAATTAAATGAAAAAAACAAAACTGTTATCACTTTATATTATTATTATTATTATTATTATTATTATTATTATTATTATTAGCACCGCGTCTTACTACCCGTTCGGGTTATACGCACTTACGCTAATGTGTAATGGTAGGGTGATTGTGAGATGAAATGGAGGACCTACAGTTTAACGTGGAATC
>CABFOW010002052.1:0-27736 GCA_902141385.1 Timema californicum | reverse complement strand
AAAGAATCAATTGGTCAATATGATCGAAACCTATGACTCGATAACAAAAAAATCATTTAATTTAGGGTAAAGAATCGATTTACGTATAAATCGAAATAAAATTGAACAACCCTAGCACAACGTCTTGGTAAGTAATCGACAAGAGCGGTTTTTTTAAGATTTGCATATTTTATATAGTTCTGAGGTAAGTCATTGCTATTCAGAGTTTTTTCAATCAACCATGGAAAACGTCTATTCACGGTTCACGCTGCCCTGGCGCGGTGACCTTGAAGAGTGAAAGGTTGCAGCTCCAGCCGGTGGCTGCTTGTGGAGATATTTTTGTTTTTTTTTCATCGCACCTTACTAAATATTCGAGACAAATTAAAATACTTTATTCGGATTTTAGACAGCTGATTTGAGCCAAACTGACAATATTTACAAATAATAAAAATAAATGCATTCTAAAGTTTAATTCCCACTGATAATCAGCACAAATATACAAGGTATTCTCGAATAACTTACCACCACCCACCCTCCCTTTGTGTAGTAGTCAAACTAGATTAAAATTAGAAGAAAACTATTATATTATTATTATTATTATTAGCACCACGTCTTACTACCCGTTCGGGTTATACGCACTTAAGCTAATGTGTAATGGTAGGGTGATTGTGAGATGAAATGGAGGACCTACAGTTTAACGTGGAATCCGAACCACGGTGGAGGCCTGGCATTCCCCACATTCACAAACTATTATATTGAAGCATTTAGTAGATCTTTAAAATCCCTCAAATACCAAGGAGGTTTAAAGCTTTGGGCCCTAAATGGATCTAAATACGGTATATATATATACTTTCATTCACCAGTGTTAAACGTTATGCTAGAATTTGTTTGTCTCCTAGTCCTGCCATCCATGCAGGCTACGGGAATTTAATTACACTAATGAGGCATGAATGGGGAAGGTAGAATTTATCAGAAATTTTCACGCATTTACGTGAAGGGAGGACGTTAAATAATTTAGGTAAAAACACCCTCAGTACACACAGCTGGGATTCTAACTCCAAACTCTCATCATCGACAAACCAGACCAAGTGAGCTTGACATGTAGTCTAAATGCCCACCGGTTCGGGTTGATAAAAATAAATATAAACATTGAATCAAGTCTAATTTATATTTTAATGTATTTTCCTATAGATTTCCGGTGTTACCAAAATTTATCTTAAACGGGATCAAACTCATCCTCATGAGGTCAAATGTGGAGCTGCTTGAATAAAGAAGTAGCAGCTCCGGTTTGGAAACCCGAGATTAATAGCCAGAGGGCTCGTTGTGGTGACAAAATGACATCCTCTATCCGTAAATATTGGCACTATCATCGCTAACGGTGGTGGCCGCTCGGTCGGTCTAACTCGCTTGTGGTCTCCCACATCATGGAGTTGTTTTTTCCTGTGGATTATTTGAGATATAGATATATTGCGAAACTAGTTTTTAAACGCACTAGACCCTTAAATTACCGTCAGTCCACCCCCAATAGACCAGGGGTTGGCACACTTTTGAGGCCCCGATCGACTTTTAGATTTATCAAAGATTTCGTGGTAACACTTCGTTTCTCTGCTTTACTTTTAAATAATTTTTTCTATACATCTAGTATTAATTCCTTAAATTCAATATTTTCCCCAATACTTATGTCCCCGCCTCTATATAATATATATATATATATATATATATATATTACCTGCCTCGGTTGCATAGTTAGCTGATGCGATAGATTCATGTTGAGCTAGACTGCCGAGGATGGGGAGATCTAGGTTTGAATCTCAGTCCGGTGAACTGGGGGTAGTTTTTCTTTAAATGGTTTTTCACCTTCTCTCCATGCAGATGCAGGTTCACTTCCTCTGAATTAAACGTTCCCAATTCCTAACCCATTAGTGTAATGAGTACTTAAGCGTGTAACCCGAACGGGTAGTAAGACGCGGTGTTAAAAAAAAGATATAAAATACATCAAATAAATAAAATGAAGATTATGTTTACCCTGAAAGGTCAGTCTTACCTTGACGAATTACACTATAGCCCTATCTTATAAGCTGTACCGTAGTGGAATAATGCAAGGTAAGCTTGCCTTTTCATGACGATATAATTTGCTTATGTGATCGACTGAAAGTTGCTGCGAGATCAACCTTTTGCCGACCCCTGCTATAGACACACAATCGGGCAGCGCCCATTGCTCAAAATAAATAATGAGATGTTCTCAAAAATGAATCTGTAGCTACTGTACTTTGAAACTTCAAAATAATAAATATCACCCAACTTTCCCATTTGCCCCCGCCCCCCCCACGTCCAACACTTCTTCCGCCAGTGATGAAAACAAACACGATGCTCGAAATAAGGCAACGTGGATAGGTTTTGTTGCACGACGGTCAGTGTGCAGTAGATATATATACCAGAACTTATGTTAGCTGGGTGGATCTCGGTGGTATCTGAAAGGAACTTCAAGGTCGAGGAACTAGAAGCAACTTCTTCCAGGGACGACTTCCCCACACCAAAACCTGCTCAAAGAGAACTCGACTGGTACTCTATGTAGGTCGTACACTCCAAGGATTAAAAACATGCTGAAAACATGTGATTTAAATATGGTTAAGTTGTATTGTTCGTAGTTAAAATTAAACAAATAAAATAAATGTGAAGGCTTCGTCATTTCATAACATGTGGTTTAGTAAAAGTACGTATTCGATTCAGAGTTAAATAGGAACCCAACAAACATAGCCGCCGACCGTTAATGGCGGCTCTAGTGTTTTATACAGCTGACCTTACAGGACATACAAACACATCTATATACGGCATTGCTTTCACAGGCTTCGTTCCCAGAAGATCGTTCAAGTCGGCTAACACTATAGACATCTCAGGCTCTACCTGCACATGCAACATTTGCTGGACGGGTCGATTTAAGACTCAAAGCGCGCAGTGGGCGATTTGTTCCTTACAGAGTTGCCTAACCACTTCTTGGAGCGTGTGGTTCGAGTTGCGGTGGGGTCAAAGTTTCAGTATTCATGAGTCGCGGCAGTTGATTTGAGTTTTAAGGGATTTAGAGTTAGTTTAAGAGGCTACCCTTAAGGTGGGGATGTAGTGAACTTGAGAAAAGACCAATGTTTTTGCAGTTTTTAAACCAACACCCTTTTTGGCACAAATAAATAAAATATTGCTTCAGTAGAAACATGGTTTAATTTTCTCCACATGGTGTTCTCAACAGTTGTTGAATATCTGTCAAGAGCATAGTGACATTAGATGAGAAACTTTTCAAATGGACATAAAAAGTCATTAAATTCCAGGACACCCTTGATAGACATTCAAAGAATGTTAATGTCACTGTGTGATGTAATTTAAACTCTTTGTACTGAAGCAATATTTGATTTATTTGGACCCAAAAAGTGTTGATATAAAAACCAAAATGGGCCATCCCTATTATGTGTCATTAGATAAGCAAGAGTAAAATTTGGAGAGTTCAAACCATAAGAAAAGCATAAAATTGTTAGAAATTTGTATGCGATTCAACTATACGGCAACCATAATGGGACACATACCAGTAAAAATATTTATATTCCAGTATTTTTGCTAAAATGCATGTGTGACACGCATGTGTGAATTTCTTCGTGTACACAAGATCATGAACAAATTATTTAAGCCGTATCATTAGAGTAGTGTAGCAACTTATGTATGCCATTTTTGAAAGCTATCCTGTTTGATTTAAAAAGTACTTATTTTGACTATTTAAAGATATAATTGTCATGGTCATATCCGCACTTATGTGTGCGTGTCTTATAAATTTGCATCAATGAAATTATTAGCGGACCCACTTCGATGGTTGCATGGTCTGAGGTGCTACTCTCGCATTAGACTAGACTGCCAATGACGAGGAGATTGAGGCTTGAATCTCAGCCAGATGTAATTAGGGTGATTTTTCAAAAATGGTTTTTCACTCGTTCCACGAAAATATGGGTACACCTTCTATAAATATAATCTACCTCAGCCCTAAAACCATTAGCGTAATTAGTACATAGGACTAAGCGTATAAGTCGAGCGGGTAGTTAAGACGCGGTGCTAATAAAAAAGTATTAAGTGTGCGTGAAGATTCAAAATATCAAAGTCGAATGTCAAATATTCTTCGCTTTGACTTTGACACCGACAATAACCCTCGTTTCTTTGAGAGATTTCGATGTAAGAAGAAAAAATCGCTGTATTATGAACAGATTTGAAAAATATCATAAATATGACTTATTTCAGCATCTAATCATTTTTATAACAGTTAATAAACAGTATTCTAACACCGACTGGGGCTTAAATGATACCTTAAATTAAGCATAGCTAACGTAATTAAGTAAAATGAAAATTATCACAATATTGCATTATATTAAGTATCGCCAACATAATTTTATTCAATATAAAAATAGCATCCATGCTGTAACACCATGAACTGATGGTCATTGGTGTGGAGCAAAGAAAATGTAATATAAAAAGTTTTTTAGATGCTGTGGTAACTTCCTTACTTGCATTAAATTTACAAAACACGTGTCCAATATCTAGTCCTTCATATTTTATCTCGTTGCCTTTATTTATGATGAGTTTACAAGTGCATTTTTGATACATAAGATAAATAAATTCAGATATGTCATCATAAAAGACTATAGTGTGCTTTGTTTGTATATCATCTAGATGTACTTACTCTATGGCATTAGACACTCAGAATTCATTGCCGCACTTAATAAAATATGCCACCTATACGTATCTTGGGCAAGTACTATTCAGTTCACCTCATTACACCCTATCTCTATCTTGAATTAGTTCTATCCAGTCCACCTCATTACACCCTATCTCTTTCAGGTCCATTCTAATGCTATCCTCTCATCTACGTCTAGGTCTTCCCAATGGTTTCTTCCCATTGGGCTTGCCAGTCAATACCCTGAACAAGGTTCTAGAATATCCCATTGCGCTGCATGTCATACCCACTGTAATCTACGAAATTTTAAAATCCTAACAATGTCTTATGATGAGTACAGGCTATGTTCATCATTATGCAACCTCATCCTCTCCCCAGTAGCCTCATCCCTTTTTGGAGCAAATATCTTCCTAAGCACAATTCTAGATGTACTTAATGGATAACTTAGAAATTAAAAGTAGTGCTACGCGACAACAACAAAACCTTATTTTCGACTTCGTCTTTTATTTGCATGTTTCAAGCTTCTCTAAGACCTCGCTTCGAATCTTAAAAGTTACCTTAGCAAAACCCAAAAAATTATTTTAGTTAGTCCAATTTTGCATACTTTAGTATTTCTACCAGTATTCGTTCTGTTTCAGCGTATAGTCTTCCAAAAGAGTTAAGATGGTATGATCTTAGTACATTACTAATGTACAGTATGTTTAAAATTAGAGTTGCGGGGGATTCTTTTTATTAATTCAACCCATCCTACTTTGACTTTAAACGAGAGTTTTAATAATACAAATATATCGATATGCTTTGTATTTATTACTAGATAGAGTGGCAGTCCAGTCACATTCTACAGAGATAAATTAATTGCCATCTTGGACATTCATTTCTTATGCACAGCTTTATTTGACCGCATTCTATCTTTTTTTAAGGACGTTTTACTTTATTTCAAAAAATCTGCATTGAAACGAATCATAAAAGATAACTTATCTATTTCAACTACGAATGGCTAACATTTGTACTCAACATATGAAACTTTGCTGGAACTACATCATAAACTTGAGGTTTGGGTGTAATATTTAATTTGTATTCATGCGTAGCGCATATCTAATAGCAAACAGTGCATAGTACATAGTGCGCAAGAAGTTGAAACATTATTTTCAATATGGTGTTCATAATTAGCACAGCTCATAAAGTTAATTTAACTTTTACTCATTATGCATGGGCTCAAGCATAGACAACCCTTGGACTTGAAACGTGTTAGTAACGATTTTTTTAAATTTTAGTTTAAATGTCTCCTCGGAGAAGAATTTTAATAGAAAATGAATCGCTAATATATCCAACAGTATAATAGTTATAGTGAGCCATATTGGATACCTTTTAAAGTTCACAAGCTGGTGACCATGTGGTCAAGGAAGTCAGACTTGTACTGTAGAAAAAAGTGAAAAAATTCCGACTTGCGCACCCTCAATTTTCTAGGTCTTTGGGTCACTCACGAAGTCTAAGGCGTAAAACTCACAATATATATATATATATACATACATACACACAATTGAAAATAAACGCCTGATATTCACATCCACTAGTTTTCCTAAATAATTATATCAAGATTAAGATTTGAATAGCATCCACCCACACCAGCATCCAGAAATCATGTAATTTAATATTTTAGGCTAACAATATATGTATAAACAAAACTAAGGGTACACTAAGAATGTAGGCTGATGGCAATTTTCCACTTTCTATGTTTCTTGAATTTCTACCCAAATGGGTAGTCAAAATGTCTAGTGCATTAGGCGCACTAGAGATGTAAAAATTTATAATACATAAAAGGTATCACCTTTATGTTTCTTGGTTTTGAAGCTACCCAAACAGGTGGTCTCAGGGTTTAAGGCGTCACAATATCAATATTCAGTCAACTCTGCTTATAATAAGCCCTACGGACACATATATTTGGTTCATGTCCGATGTTTGCTAAAACCAAAAGTCGTTTCCCCTTGAACTCTTGGTGAAAAAAAGACAAACAAAATATAAAGAAACTCAATTTCATAGAAATATATTAATAAACATTTAAATATTCGGCTACATGATGTTGATTGCTGTATGTTGTTTAAATGAATATTTTTTCTGTTTCCTTCTCTAGAGTGTGTGTTTTTTCCACACTCGATTTCACACTGTACATACATTAAATAAACCTAAAGAAAAAGCCCTGAAGCCCTCCAACACCCTTTACTGTCGAAATACTTTCACTCTCGTCAAAGTCGTCTTCACCCTCTTTTGTTTCGTCGCTAGAATCATCTTCCATAGCCTCAGCGGTATCTTCATCAGGTGATATTTAATTATAATCTAAATCGATAAGGTAATTAATTTCAAAAGGAGTTGACAATGACAAACTATAGTAGTTCCTTGGGTAACACTTTATCATCTGCCTCAAACGCCACACATACAGCATCTAAACCAGCGTGCCGGAAGCAGTTCTGTAGAGTGGCCATGGGCACACTCCTACATACATTGTCGGCAAAAGGTATAGCGAATATTTAAGAGGCCTGTCTTTACTTATCGCAAACTCGGTATTGAACTTAAGCCAGGAGGGTGTGGTTTGGTAGCTGTCTGCACTCAGCCTTTTATCACTTTTTCATGACATCTATTCAGCTGCTCTATGTGCTGCCAAAATTAAATCTCTCTTAAAGAACCGATTTCTCCAAGTCTTGAGTTCAAACAACTAAAAAAGTTTTGTTTTCAAAGGACTTTAATGCTAGAATGACATTTATTCTTCTAAATTTAAATTCTTAGGTTCACTAAACCGAAGTTGAAGGTTCATTATAATCGACATTTTTAACATATATTAAAATATATTTAGATCGGGACAAATTAATCAGGTTCATTATATTTGGATATTCACTACAACTAAGTCCATAGTTGACTATAAAATAATAAAATAACCCAGAAGAAAGCACACCCTTAGGTTTCTTGGAGTACCCAGGCCTATTCCAAGTTTCAGCTTGCTAATTTTCTTGATTTTAGAGTTACCCGTGGTAATGATTTCGAAATCTTAGGTGAGAGTCTAGAAATATATGTAAAAGTTAAAAAAGCCTGCCTTTGTGCACATTATTAAGTTTCCCCAAGTACACCTAGTTAACCGTGATGGATTACACTATGACCCTATTTTATAAAATATAATTTAGTTGAACAATTCAAGGTAAGTTTGCTACCTTATAGGATAAACGGAGGGTGTATATCATAGTATTTATGTTCTATGTTTTCTAGATTTGGAGCTAGCCACATAGCTCGTCACGTGGTTTAAGGTGTCAAACTTAGAATATAATGTAAGTGTAAAGATAATACACCCGGGATGCACACCCCAAGATTTCCTAAAGTACGTAATTCTATGCGGAATTTAAGGGGTTTTCCCCTTGGTATTTGAGTTAAGCCAAGTGGTGTTCAAGTGGTTAAAGGTGTAAGGCTCACAAAAGTATTCATTAAAAATAAACAACCAATTCCGCACTCTTAGGTTTCCTATGATAATAATGGAATGTTTCTGATTTCTTGGATTTGAACTAACCCGCATCGACAGCTAAGCGGGATAAGAGGTCTCAATATGGCTAAATGTTAAAAAAAAATTACACCCGAGGTGCACATCTTCATATAAACACAATTAAAACATTTTCTAATTTTTTGCGTCTTTGAGTAAAGGTTACAATGATGAACATCTATGATGAAAAGTAGGCTTTAATGTTACTAAAGTAAGCCTACATAAACTAAAAAAAAAGGTATACAACTATGTTACCAACAAAACATGAATATGATAGCTTGAATTTAATTTCAAAATTATTTCAAGATAAATTATACCTAAATATTATCACAAAATTATATTTTTTAAAGTAATGAACTGCATTCTTTTTTAGTATTAAAATGACCATCAACTTACACCTATTAAAAAAACAAGATAGCCTTTTACAAAACAAGAAACTTAATAGATTAAAGAGGATTCTTCCAAGAATATTTTGGTGTACTTTGACTGTTGTGCCAAGAACTTTATATCAACAATCAAAGAACCAATTATGGTAAATATGTTTCTTATATATATATATATATATATAGACTTTTATATTATATAATATATTATAGACCATTTAGGTTTAACAATAATCTATATTAATCCTTTGACCATCTCAAAATTATAAATTATGGTTTTAATGTTAATTCTATATGTAATTGCAATCATTTAAAATATTGAGATAATTAGTGCTGGATATTTACAAATATCCGTTTAGTCTTAAACTAAAACACATTTACATCCTACAGCCTTGGTTCAATCCTATTACAAACACGATTTTAAGTTTAACGCATCTGAGTTAGATGCATGGCTATCATCAGGTGATGGAAACTATATAAAAAAAACATGCTATGGTGCATCCAATGCGATTTCTTAATGCCACTCGTAAAAGAACACTCAATCGATACACAATAACCTGTTTAATTTGATAGTAAAACCTCTTTTAATCTGAAAAGATAGAAAACACGTAATAAGAGGCTAAGTCACAGTGTTAGAAATAGGCTTTATTAGTCAACCTTGCGTTCTAGGTGGCTTACCTTTGCATACTTACCAGCCGTTTCATTCAAACAAATTGGTTATGCATAGTTGATTATTGAACAATTGCATTATTTGGTAACGTGTTTTTCTTTGTGTTTGGAAAGTAAATACAAGACTTAATTAAATAAAACTACTTTTAGATCGAATAGGCTATGTGTAGTAAGCTTATTAAAATATGACTTTTTAACTTAACACTTGGCGAAAATTTTATTTTTACTGTTTTTTTAGATCTGTATCAGTAAAAAAATGAAAAATATTATAAATTAGAAGGACAACCTTTTAATGGTGTCAATTAAATAATTGTTCCGTCCATTGATCATACAATTTTGGACCTGATAACCTTTTTATAAAAATAAACCGAAGAAAATTAGAAACGTTGCAATATATATCGATATAATTATTTCTGTCCAAAGGTCAGTGTGAAAAACCATGATTTCATAATGAGATAATTAATTAGATAAGTATTTAGGTTATTTGGGCTAGAGTGGACCTGGGCGAATTTTTAGGGTTAAATAGCCGCATCGAGAATTTAAATATAAGAATGGGCCGCCAAGTTAAAATAAAAATTTTCGGAAGATGCCATTTATTATAAACGATATTACATATACACCATAAAAAGGAAATACATTAAATAAAAATAAGTGATTCTCCAATCAAACAGAGTTTAGTGAGATTAATGCAAATTTTTCATATATATTATTTCTTTAATGTCAGGTGTAAATTCATTTATTAAGACTCTTAAAACTGCTAATAAATGTCAATCGGGGTGTTTTATAGAAATAGTATATTCTACCATAAACCTATTATTTTTTAAATTCTGGTATTTTTAGCAGTAAAACCTTTTTTAAAAAGAAATAGTTATTGCTTGCTTGCTATATACGTGACGGCCCCAAGTCTGGTCTCTAGCATAACCTTCTTCGATTTATTTGTAGATAGTTTTAAGGTTATAAGGCCTAAAAATGTATTAACCATATGTTGATATCACCATGTGAATAAAATTCAACTCTTATGTTTCTATTCGTAAATTGTTTGTTTAATTTTGACCAAAAATTGGGTTTGATATAAAAACTGCAAATACATTGAACTTAACTAGTGTTGCCTATGTAACACGAATCAGAACCTCCCTTGATAGCTAAATATTTTAAACTCGTAAGCAGCCCTCCTTAACACTCATGACTAACTTGCTTGACCATACGTACTATTTTTTGCAGGACAGTACTGTTTATCGAGGTAATGTCTTCTAGGCGTTAGTACACTCACAGGTACTGGTTTTTATCCATGTACAGTGCTTCCAAAAGTAATGATTTTTCAGGTTAGAGAAAATATTTTGAATTGAACAGCGCTGACACACGGATCATCAGCCTTGAGTTTTATTTTATTTTCAAATTTTATTTACAAGATCTATTTGCCAAATGTTATGTACACATGCAATAACAAATTAAGTTACTATTTATTATGTGATGTATATAAACTCACATGGAAAGGGAAGAACGTATCCACCGATTTTTGTAAGAAGTGTGTTAAGGTCATTCAACAATAAAATATTTATAGCGCAATTTTAACAGGTGTATAATTATAAGCTATAAATATTGATTCAATAATTTCAAATCATTAGAGTTTACGAGTTATAAGGGGTCAAACTTCCTATCTTATGCTTTTCCCGTAACATTGTTAGGGTAAAGTAATTAATGTATGGGCCTGAAATTTAGTATAGCTAGTTATTCATATGAGATATACCATACAATGAAGAATGTATAATACTAATATTCAAAATCAGTATATACCTACGTTTTACTTTTTTGTTACATAGGTTACATATCTTAAATCTGTTTCTTGATGTTACCTATTATTATTTGTTTCTAGAGTTTTTTTATTTTAATGATGCATTATTAGAACTTTTGTACTAAAGTATTAGTGTGAAGTGATTAGCAACCAACATCGTGAGTTTATTTATAATCAATAATAAAAGTAAAAAACCTAAGTTATTTTAGGTATTATTTGACTTTATGTAATTCAGTGTTACCTTGAATTAGCAATGATATTATTGAAATTTTAGTAAATATATTTGTGTTTAACTATTTTTTTTATCCATCCCTATACTATTTTTCCTTTATCTACTTTATTTATTCTTTATTTTATAACATAGGATGTCCAGCCAAATTATATTTTAAAATTTTATCACTTTTCCAGGTTTTACGTAGGCAATTTACAACTTTTTCAGCCACAATACATAAAAATATTATGTACATTATAAACATTATTTTAATAAGATCACAACTTAATACAATAATATTTTCAGACTGAAATTGTACAACTCTATGAAGGGTTAAAGGATATCGACCATAAGTGATGGGCTATTGGGTGGCGCGATCTAAGTTAGATTTCAGTGAGATCATAATTATGGGGCCATTAAAAGAACGCCTTTACTAGTTCAGTTAAAATTATTGTAAGACACATCATTTAAAGTTTATTCTTCCTATAGCGTAATCAAATTGACTCATCTTTGGCTTAAGACTCACGGTAGATAAAAGGAAAGACGTCATGAAAATCACATGTTGAATTTGAGAAGTTAGATTAGTAAGCTCAATAGGGACAGTGGTGTTAAAGAGATTCGCGGTGTGTATTAAATGGAAGAAATGTTATTTTGGACATTGTAAACGAAAGTGGTATTTTTTTTGTGTGAATATTTTAGCATTCCATAAATGTGATAAAATTCTCTGACTTTTACAAGACTTTTCCCCGACAATTCCTCGTTTCAGAGGTTTTCCCGGTCGATAAATACCCTGAAACATATAGGTCTACTTTTCATATTTGATTAATTTTACTGTACTCAGCCACTTCAGTGGTCACGGGGTCTTACGTACTAATCTCATGTTGGACTAGACTGCCGAAGACAGGCAGATCGGGATTTATCATGGTTAGGTGTACTGAGCGTGGTTTTCTGAACGGTTTTACACTCTCCTTCCACGCAAATTCGGGTGCATTTCCTCTAAATTAAGCCTTCATAATCCATAACCCATTAGTGTAATTAGTACATAGGCGTATAATCTGAACAGGTAGTAAAACGAGATGCTAAAAAAAAAATTACTGTCCTTTTTCTAAAAAAAAATTGTCGCCCCACCTGCTTTTTCACCACATGAAAATGATTATGTGGACTCCACTGGAATTCCGTGTTCAGCGTTATACTTCCTGTCCAAGCTACATTATATACACGTATTTACTTTAATAGGTTAGGGATGAAGAAGAGAGAAGTTAGAGGAAATGTACTAACATCTTTGTGGTGGGAGAGGGATACACCATTTTGTTAAAATCATCACGGTATAACCGGCCAGAATTCAAACCCAATCTTTCCTGTCACTGGTAAAATAGACAAGACGAGACTAACACCTTTGCCGCATGCCCACTAGTACGGGCTTTAAACAATTGTTTGGAACAAAATCGTAAATTAATTTATATTTTATGTTTTTTAACTGTGGCTTTCATTTCACACTCATCGAATTTTAAGATCCAGCAAATTTGGTTGATTTCACCAAGAGCTATAGTTTGTCCTTCTAGTTGACTGAATATGTCGTCATTCTAATTCATGCTGATGTGAACAAATTCTCCCATTGTTCGATTTTCCATAGTGGCCACATAGTTAATGTACCTGACAACTTGTGCTTCAATCAGCTTGTTTCTTTCTGAAGTTTTGATAGTATTAGTTATAGAGGTAAATATGATTTTAAAGTGCATCCACACCAAATAAACAACTTCTTTTTAAAGTGTTTCATAACACTTTGTTATGAAAGCATTACTTTGGAAACTTTTATTGCATTGTTTATGATCATTTTAAAATAAAGTCTGTACACAATAAAAAAAACTATGAATGAGAACTTTTTTAACGAGTTGATTGAACAATTTTAGTGAAAAAATACCTTTAAAAATACTTCTGCTAGACAAATAAATATCAAACGAAGATGGAGAGTTTAGGAAGTAACTCTCAGAATGGAAGTGATTGGTTAACTCTCTCAACTAGATCAATGAGTGACTTAGTTGGTTCGCTAACTAATCGATTGTTTTGATGACTGTCTGGCTCAGTGACTGACAAACAAGAACTGACAGAATGAATCAATGACTGACCAGCTCATCAAACGACCTAATGGCTCACTAACTGGCTCACTGACTGACAAACAAGGACTGACCAACTGGATCATTCATTGACTGACTGGCTCATAAAACGACATATTGTTTCAACTGGCTTACTGACTGACAAACAAGGACTGACCAACTGGCTCATAAAACGACATATTGGTTCACTAACTGGCTTACTGACTGACAAACAAGGACTCACCAACTGGATCATTGAATGACTGAATGGGAATGACCAAGTGGCTTACTACTTACCTAGGTATACTAGACTACTCCCTCTACTAGTATTAGTTTACTGATCGACCTACTTACTGTGTCACTCACCAACTAATCTAAATAGTGGACACACTATCAAGACAAGCGTAGGAAAGAAATTAGATTTGATTCGACTCACCCTTTGAAGATATTTGCTGTTGAAAATTGTGTATAGTTTCACGATTAGTGATGGAAGATAAGTTTTTTAAATTCAAATAAAAGATGTAATGCATAGTTTAAACTTAAAAATTCTTTGTGTTTATAACTAAACTAGTATTTCAATGGTTTTGTGGGGTTTAATTTAGTTATCATTAACTGTTTTAAAAACCATTTAAGCCATTGGCATATAACACTTTATGGCTCGTCTTCAACTATTGGTTGGCAACTCCAATGGCCTATGTGTTTCTTTTGAATTTTACTAAAATAAATTAATTTTTGTACTGTCAGAAGAAAAAAATATTATTTTGCGGAAAGATTTTCGATGTTTATTTCCTTCAATTATATGTACAGTACGTATTAAGAAATTAAAAAGCGTTGAAAGGTTTTTCTGTCCAGAACCGGTGTTCATGAGGTCTAAAATATCAGACTCGAAATTTCTTTAAGATGTTTTATTCAAAAGGTCTAATCCGACATCTTAGCTCTGTTGCTAGCATGTCTGTCTACTGAGCACAAGGAGCCGGGTTCGATTCCCAGCATGGCCGAAAATGTATCATTGATGAAATGGGTTTACCTTTTCATAGTGATAATTTAACGGCCGAGGACTATATCTTGTGCCTGCCATAGTCTTTAGTTATATTATAAGGCATATGAATCTAAGACAGGCTTAGCAAGTCAGTAGTGGAAAATATATTTCTTGAATAAAAAACTGACCCACGCCAAAGGTTGGAAACAGGGATGGATGTAATGTAAATTTAAAAGGTCTACAACATTAAAAAACCGGCCCCATGGTGCAGTGGTCAGTGCATCTGGCTATGAGCCTAGAAGCCCAGGTAAGATTCCCAGCTGGTACCTTGGGTATTTTTCCCGAAAGGGAATTAACCCCATGGTCATCAGGGTTTGGTTAATTGGGCTTAAGTTAGGTTTGAGAAGTTTCTACTGGACCTACACCATCATTTAATCTCATCGGGACATGGAAAGAGCCTCCACGAAAAAGATCTGCGATTAATACATTCGGGTGTTTCCTGGGCAAGGGGTACATTAGTACCGGCTAATCTTTCCACAAACTGGGCTACGAACGATGTAGTACAAATACGCAATATTATTTTTGTACCAAATTACAAGTGACCCTAAAATTCCCAATTGAAAAAAAAATTAAGCGCTTCAATATTTTATACACAGCTAAACATATTGTAATTAATATGACCTTATTTACTGTCTAGTAAATAACAAATTAAAGGTACAAGTAAATATCCATAGTTAGTATCTAACATTTTGACGTTTTAGTACATGATTGTTTTTAATACTCTCAACATAAGATAAGGTGTTACCCTTAGACAGCATTTATAAACACTTCAAAAGCCCTCGTCCTGCACCCAATTTCACATTAAGTTAAGACTAAATAATGTCGACCTGAAAGAGATTAGAAGGCCAAAGCTACCAGAGCTGGTTGGTCAACGTCTAAGAGGTCTTGCTTGCTTGATCAAGAAATAGAGCCAATGATAAACTAAAATTTATATCAAACGATAGTATCAATAGGGCTTTCGAAAACAAGGTGCATATAAAAGAAGATATTTGCTCCAAAAAGGGATGAAGATATTGGGGAGTGAAGGAGATTACATAACGATGAGTTACATACCATGTACTCATCAAAGGACATTGTTTGGATAATCAAATATCGCAGATAACGGTGAGTAGGACATTCAGCGTGAATGGAAGAATCTAGAACCGTGTTCAGAGTATTGACGGGTCAACCCAAAGGGAAGAGGCCATCAGGAAGATCTATACGCAGATGGATCACATTAGAATGGACCTGAAAGAGATATGGTGTAATTATGTGGACTGGATAGATCTCAAGATAGAGATAGGACGTAATGTGGATTGGATAGAACTATCTCGAGATAGAGTGGAATGCGGTTTGGATAAAACTAGTTCAAGATAGAGATAGGGTGTAATGAGGTAGATTGGTTAGAACTAGCTGAAGAAAGGGATGGGTGGCATATTTTTGTAGGTGCGACAATGAAATTTCGTTTTCCAAGTGCCAAAGAGTGAGTAAGTATGAAACAATAATAATTAATATATAGGCCTACTAATAAAATAACAAATTTTTAAAATGTGTCATTCATGTCAAATTTAGTAATCGCTACATACATTTTAAGACTATAATACATTCATTTATGACGAGAATTTTACACATAAAAAATAATTTGAAAGATGAAAATAATTATTTATTAAACATACTATGAATTTTCTTCGGACTTTATCCATGAAAGAAGGAATACTGTATAAATTTAACCCATTTGAGTAATTTTGTTATTAAATATACCTTGTAAAAATTAAAAGGAAGTAATTTACAGAAATTACATTAGCTAATCTACCATAAAAATAAATGCAAATAGCTCCTAAAGGCATTTAATATCCATACCTTTTCTTGGACTCTAAATGTTATCATTCTTATCACTCTCTTTCCACCAAAATGTTATTCTGGCTACGGCCTTGAATGTATGGTTCACCAAAAGTAAATTTCTGGGTGTGCCACTGCTATGCTTTGCATGCATATGTAACGTTCAACTGACACTTCCAAGTTAATAAATCGCGATCTAACCCACCAGTGACCATTATTTCATACGTCCATGACATCTACTACACCTCAACCACTATTAATCTTCCTGTAGACTAATATTCATCTAATCATATCTGGTAGGCGGTGTTATGCTAATGTCGACCACTGATTTCCTGAACTCTTTATTGAACTGGTTTTGTGTGGTCTCACAACTTTAGCAATGACGCACGAACAATGGCATGCACATATAAAATGTTTACGTATGCATATATATTATTATTATGTCAGCAAACAAATTAAGGATTCATTTTTAATAGTTAGGGCTAAAGAACTGGGAGAAATTGCAGGTGGGCCGAAGGGGCTATTTGCATGCTATGGCTAGTAAATATACATGAATATTATTGGGAAATGACACTGGGTTTTCTTCTTAATGTGGGAATATAGGGAACGTGAAAAAGGTTAGTGTATATGCAGTTTTTATAGAAATACTTTTTTTTTGCCCAAAATAAATAAAAGATTTCTTTAGTAGAAACATTTTTTTTAGCAACGCGTCTTATTACCCGTTTGGGTTATACGCTTAGGCCTATGTATTAATTATGCTAGTGGATTAAGAGATGAGTAAGGTTATATTTAAAAGAAGTGTATCCACATTTGCGTAGAGGGAGAGTGTAAAACCAAGTTGGAAAAAACCTCTCAGTACACCCGACCGAGATTCGAGCTTTGATCTCTCTATCATCGGAAGTTTAGTCTACTGTGAGAGTGACGGCTTAAACCATGTGGCCACTGAAGTTGGTTGTAGAAACGTTGAGTTTAATTTGCTTTCACAGAGTGATATCAACAATTCTTGAATATCTGTCGAAGGTGTCCTGGAATTTAATGACAACTTTTTATCTTCATTTAAAAGTTAACATCTAAACCTCTACACTCATGACAGATATTCAACATCTGTTGATATCACCATATGGAGAAAATTAAACTCTATGTTTGTACTAGAGCAATATTTGATTTATTTCATGCCCAAAATTTTTTTTTGCTATAAAAATTGAAAATAAAAATAAATTACTGGCCTTTTATCCTGTCCTCTAGATCCCCACCTTAATTGCTCGAATTTTCACCAACCATTTTATGTTGCAATTTTTTATTTTTTTTGCTTAATTTCACCCTAATAACTATCTCTTTACTGTGCATCTGAAATACCCTGTACAAAGGAAATCCATGGGTTCGGTGGTCAAAAACAGGAAGAGGTACAGTTTCACAATGTTTCTCCTAACTGTTGAGAAACATGTTTTAATATAACATGGTAAAAGAACTAAACGTAAAATTTATGGAAAAAGTTAGATCATAGGCTATTTTGGAATAGCATCGACTATGCTTGCATTTGAATCTGTGAACATTATTTTATTATAACAAAGGAGTACATTGGAATTGTTAAAGAAAAATATATTTCTCAGATTAGGTGATTTTGGAAGTTTAAATGGGGACTTGGCTCAATCCCAAGCTGGACTTGTATGGCCTCATCATTTGTGTATAGGTTTGACCCCTTTTCCTGCGCTACGTGACTAAAAATTAAATGTTAGAAATAAAACAAAAATTTGTCTTTTTAGCACCTTGAAAAAAAAAAGTTCAAGTTAAGCCAGGTATTGGATGATTTGTTTGAGTTAACGAAACAAAAAATTATATTTTAGTTAAAAAAAACTTTTAACAAATATTATTATATAGATTTTAAACAAATGGGCTACTACTATCAAATACGTTTTACTGTTGCTGCTTAGGCTAAAGAAATGAAATTACATTTTAGTAATCATTCCAGTCTTTTATTAGCGGTAACATAATGTTGTTTCGAGGTTTCCATCTGATGTAATACTCGAGCCTCTTCATCGAAAGATATAATCAAGAGACCTATGTGCTCAACGATAGTTACGTCAGCCGATTACTATGAGCCCTCTGCACTTAACGCTACGTAAATTGAACATAAAAGCCGCAGCAACGTGGAGAAAACTGCTCGAGTCACCAGATTCGAAGGGGCGCTACAATCAATTTATGACACAAAATTCAAGAGAAGCAGTGGTGTTACCCCTAAACGTTAACAAACATAGATAGGCCAACCTATGAGAAAGTTCGTCAATGATCAATACACCTTGAACTATACGACAGTAATCACTTTTTAAATAAAGCTAGTTGAAAAATAAAGGTTGAATTCTCTCTCAACTGCCTCGTAGTTTTCTTTGCAACCCCACGAAGAATATTATAAGATCCTTGACTCCTAACTAAAGGCTCGACATATTTTAAATGATCTGCTGCACTTTAAACGTTATCTACAATGGTATTAGGACTATCAAATCCAAAAGAAACACAATTAGTACGAGGGATTAGGTATGAATTCAAATGATTTACCAATACATTGAAAATGCACAGTCCTATAATTAATATCATCAGACTGTGAAAAAGATAGAAGGAAGTTGATAATTTCACCTTTGTTTTTGTCGAAGTATGAAACTATAACAGGATAAAGTTTAGTGTCGTTTTCAACAGTAATGGAAATACAGGTAGGTGATTCTATTAATAATAATACTTAGCACCGCGTCTTACTAACCGTTCGGGATATACACTTAAGTACTAATAATTTAATACGCTTGGAATTGGGAAGGTTGAAGATAGAGGAAGCAAGCCCACATATGCGTGGAAGGAGAGTGTAAAACCATTTAGAAAAAACAACTCCCAGTTCACCCGAGCGAGATTCTAGCCTCGATCTCCCCGTCCTTTTCACTCTAGCTCAACAAGAAATTAGCGCGTTAGCTAACTGCACTATCGAGGCTGGTGAGATTATATTAATTTATCCACTTTATCAAGGCTTGTAGAATTTAACATTAAAATTATCACTGTAGTTTTTTTATGTAAACAACTATGGCGATTCTTTTTTAGTAATTTTTGAATCGGTTAACATAGGCTGAAATAAATGGCTACTAATGTCAGCCATTGAAGTGGGAATATTGTGGCCTTCGCCAAAGTTTGTAAACTACACTTCCACGCATTATCAAATCCCTCTTAGTGGTCAAGAGAACCAGCGTGATGGCATATTTCCATTGCACTTGCGCTTAGAGCTTTTCATATCTCGCCGGTTAAGAGATGTGAGAAGTAGTAGTCTTACCTTAATTGATTATTCTATGGTTCTATTTCATAAGCTACACCCTAAATGAAACAAGCATAGCAAACTGAGGGCATATCCGTAAGTCAGTCAAATCTTTAATCTGTAGGAACTATGGAAGATCCACATAGATTGGCATTTCTGTAATAATCATGAAGGAAATGAAAAATATGTATACTTAGTGGGGGAGCAGGAAGAGAATGAGCAAGAGAAAAATCAGGATGTATCTTTCTAATTATTAATTAATACACTCACTATATTTAACGTCTGGATACGTAAGATCCTCACCTGATTCACAGCTAAAAGTATTTGAATTAAGTTATGATCATATTATACTATGTTCCATACAATGTTTTAGTTGGTGAGCGAACCAAGTCTACGATGCCAGTTCAGAAGTTGTAGTTGAGTTGTAAAATCATTTTCTAAATTATCAAGTTTGCTAAATGGTATGTTATCACGCCTTCCCAAGGGTCGAATAGAAACCTAAACAATGTGTTTTTAATAAAGTTGTTCATTACCATTGTCTGATCCATTCAAATATATTTAAAAATTAAAAACCCTTGCTAGAGTGAAATGAGATGGAATAAAAGGGAATGCAAATAAGGTACATATTTTTTAAAATTTTTATAGAAAAATAAATATATTTTTGACAAATATATTTTATTTGTATTTTTGGCCAAAATAAATAAAATATTGCTCCAGTAGATACATTTAATTTAATTTGCCCCACATAGCTACTTCGACAATTCTTGACTTTCAATCATGAACATGTTAGCATTTAAGTAAAAGCTTTTAAATGAAGAGAAAAAGGAATTCCAGGATGCTCATGACAAATATTCAAGGATCGTTTCCCGAGATTCAATCTGGGGCAGAATTTCCACGGGACTATTTTGGGATACACCAAAAGCATTCAAAGGTCTTAACATTTCTACAGCTTGGAACACATGTTTAGGTCATTTGAGGAAATAATTAATGGCTGAAGTCCCACTTGCCAGTGCGTAGGAATTGGATCAAGTTAAACTTTCACTACGGACTAGGGAGTTGCTATTCAATAAAACCACCGGCATAGTTAAGATAGCTGTTAGTACGCGTGACTCTTGACTTAGTAAGTCTGGACTCAATTCGACCAACTATACTCAAGATGGCGTTCCACGATGGGATTTATTTACCCTCTTTCCAGAGCAAAGATGTAAAATTCACCCTCATCATGTAGCCTTAAATAAACTAACGTATTTTGACCAGCTAGTTGGCTAAATGGGCAGTAAGACGTGTGGCATGCTGAATGCTGATGATGGTGATGGTGAGGGGCAGAAACCGTTTTCTGAAATAGGAGGGATTGGCTGCAGGGGAGAAAGAGAGGGGGCAGTTTCAGAATAACACTCCCCCAAGCGGTTGAGGTGTGGGAGCGGCTACCACTCCTGACTCAAGACTCGTGAGGTTGGGGTTCGATACCAACTGGTTATACTCGGGTTGGTTTTTATACCATGGGATTTCCTATCCTATCTCGAGATGAATGTTGATGCATTCGTAAGCTTTCCCATCCTGATTTCCTAGGTTGGACTGTTTAAGTATTAAATAGCCAGTACTGATTCTTAAGTACAAATATTGTTCAAATAAGATAATTAGATGATGACTAGTGACAGTTTCTGTTCAACTTAATGTTGTTTGAAATCTAAACTTCCAGTAGCTAATTTTTTAAGTTTCACATGATTTTTGTGGAATATGGGAATTTTAATAATATCCTCATGTCTTTTAAGGTTTTTGTAACGAATTCTAAAAAAAAAAAACTACTGTGATTATCCCAGCAGTTTACGAGAAACAGTGAGTCATATTTTCGGATTTTCGAGTATTTGATCGCGGTAAACACGAACGCCTCCCTGATTTACCCTAAAAGAACTTAAAAATGTGACCGTCTTGAGCGCTCGTGTCAAATTGAAATACCGTCTGCACTTTGCACGGTGCCTATACAAGCCACTGGTTCCACTCATTAGTTTTAAAAAAGGCCTATTTACGAGTGTGGATCCGATAAGAATACAAACCATAGCCGTGTTAATAATAACCAATTTAAAAAACAAACCATTTCAAATGAAAGCATTACGACGAAGCAAGATATCTAGTGCTTTCGAATGTTTTTTTCAGTTTACACTTGAACCTATTGGACGTCATATTGCCCAGTCAAACCAGATGAGGCAGACCAAACTTACCTTCTCATTCCTTAACTATAATTACATCGACTACATTAATTAAAACTAAGGTTTAAATTATTACCAATGTCGTTGTTTTGGTTTCTTTTTTACCTATCTAACAAAGCAGAAACGCATCATGTCCACCACTTACTTGACATTCTAAGAGACAAAAAAAAAAAGACTGGTCCTCTTTCTAAGATTCTGGAAGTCTTGTGGGTAGTTGCGGATTTTAATATTTTATTTCGAGGTTTAGAGCTCACTTTATAAACACGAAGTTTTATGCTTACTCTGGTCTTAAACTAATGACAGCAATAACAGGCTTAATATTTAAAAAAAACTAACTTACCAGCTACTATAAATATCACCTTTTATCAAACCAAGGTCCTCTAAATTTGTAGTCTAGGCCTACCTTCGTCAATTCTAGAGGATTCTTCAGAAGTGACAGAAATTAAATACCGTATAATAGGTTAGTTCCCTTGATTATTTTTAAAATTGATTTGTAAAAACGAAGTTATTTTATATTCGGCAGCAGAGGAATTGAATAATCAAATTTATTCTAACATGAAAACTTTGTGTTGTATCAATTCAATCGGAAAATTCAGGAAAGTAAACTGCATTTACCGAGCTCTATTTACGTAAATAATGTTACTTTTATTATTTTACCAATTCCATCTTTATAGGCCTATATATTTTGTTAACTTTAGCTTCTGAAAATAGTTTGATGTTACCTTATTTATGCAAGTGTGTAGCCTACTACAGTAGCCCCATGGATTCTTTGGTGCTGACTGACAGCTTACAGCTTGACTTATGACAGTCAACATCTAGGTATATACCTAAATTTTGACTGTCAGAAGTGACAGCTGATAAACACATGTTTTTGCAGATCATATGGTTCGGCGTAGGGATACATAATTTGGTCTGGTAACTTTTCAAAGCCGTCAGCTGTCCGCTGTGAGCTGTCAGTCAGCACCAAAGAAGCCATGGGGATACTGTAGTGTATGGTCCAAATATATTTTAAATATTTTCAAACAGATACGTATTTTGTTTATGTTCAGAAAACTATTTTACTCAAAATTATGTCCTAAGCTTTTATTTAAGCTCATGTAAATTAATATGCCTAAGGATTATTTAGTTTTAAAATTTCATTTAACCTATTGATGGTAAAAAAATATGAGATTACAGCAACTTTGGAATTTATTTAATTTAGAACCAAGAAACAATGAGTAATGACATTCTTAATAGGTCACCCAACTAAGTACTACTTCACTCAATAATGCTTAATTAAAGTGGGCAAGTGAAAACGACGTTTATCCCCTTTTAGATATGGTCCCATCAGTAAAAGGCGTTAATTTATTGCATTCAATGATACTATGCTAACCATGCCTTACTTACCAGTGCAGGTCCAATCACAGATAAAATCAAGCCCGGAATAAAACACAGGATGTGAAGAGAAAATTTCAAGATGCAATAGAGTATTATAAAACAAATGTTTTAGTTATCTATAATAGTCACACATAAAACTATTTCAGGATACCAAGTTATATTAGCATATCTTTGAATAGTTCAAATTTACACGTTCAACCAAAGTAACCAATACAATATCTACCTGTTGAAATAAGTTATACTTAACATGTGCGTTTCCTAATGAGTGCCTTTCTTAATGATACTCAAGATGGTATAATATTTTTAACTTTTTTTTATATTGTGACCCTGTGGATAAACAAACCTTTGTTCTAAAATAAGTATTAGTGAGAACATTCGTTAATGTTTTCATTGCTACATAAAAATACTAAACCTATAATGTTGCAATTGTAATGATTCATTTGTAAAACCTAAATAAACTTCATTGAATACAATAAAGCTATTTATATAACAATGAAGATGTATATCAAGGTACCAAACAATGTTTGTTTTACAACAACGTGTTAATTAAGGGTTTTATAACAAAAATAATTCGAAACTGGCTTGAACGCCCCTAACTAATGAGCTTCGGGTTTGAATTCCCCATATTCATGATCTCAAACTTCTTGAATAAATTAGTATTATTAAAAAAATAGTACATTTTAGATTTAAATAAGTGAGCTTCCAGANCTGCGTCCTTTAGGTCAAGAGAGAGGGGTAGACCGGACCGGCCCCCCCCCCCCCCGTGCAACAGACATAACGTCATAATCTCATTTAGAATAGATTTTAAATTAGGATAAAATATTTCACAAAAGAAAATCTCAAACCGCTCTTATTTTGAATTCTTGTAACAATTAATTTTTAAAATGAAACGTTGTACAGTAAAAATATTTATTATAAAATTATTATTACAGTTCAGTTTAATAATTAAAAATAGATCAAGTATACATGGATTTACCTTGAAAGATTCCCTTAAGATATGTTTCTTTATATAATTGAAACAAATTTAATATAGGTCAAGATGACTGTGGAAAATTAAATCAGTTTAAAGATTATCACGAATCCTTCACGCGTAAACATAAGAGCACAGGAACAACTTGGAACGAAACGCAGTCAAACACAGGCACTAAGGAGTAAAGAAAGACTGTCTCCAGTGTTTCTCCCAGCTCGTGAAACGAAATACCGCCATAGTATTTTAATTGTGCGCATGCGCGAGAATAACAGAATACGACGGTGTCGCTTTCTAGTGGATCATGATCAAAACCATGAACGAAAGAAAACATTTCGTATCCAATAATTTATACTTTCTGAAATGGCTCTCACCACCTTTAAAAAAAAGTCTAAATGTATCTACACTTTTTAAATACCTACACAGTTTAAATTAAAACGGAGATGTGATACTATTATTTTTGCGTTTTAACTCATTTGGTTAGTATATTGTATATTTCCGTAGCCAAGGATGCCCTTAACAGACGCGGGTAACTGGAACAATTTATTTGGTGGGGCCCCCAGTTATCTGCTTAAGCTCCCCTACTCCAAAAATATATATAATTTTTTCAGTGTTATTGCAGTAGTTAGCACCAATTTACCCGTTTTCAACCGTTTAAGCTATCAGTAAATGTCACAAAAGGTAAATGCATGTAATAATTAATGCTAGAAGCCATGTTTTTATACGTATAAGGGTTTATTTCTCCCTAACAATTAATTCGATTTTCTTACTCAACGGACTTGATATGTATAAAGGTGCAGAGAACAACTGTGTCAGGTTTTAATTAAATCGGTTAATGCCATCAAAAGTTACTGTGAGACATATACACCCCAAACAGACAAATCCAAATCGGTGGAGTTAAAACGGAGAACTCGCTTCACTCGTAAAACAAACCACGTTGATAAGTTTTCATTAGTTTTTACACTCAGACAATATTTGCTAGATCAGCTATACAGGGATCTGACCATACGAGCGCGCACGCAATAATTTCCCATCCCAACTCGTTCTTTTCCCTCTGTCACCTATGCAAGCATGGGGTCCCCCAAATTGAGGGGTCCTGTTCAGTCGCACCGTTTGGGCTCCCCTAAAGGTGACCCGGTTTGTGAACTCCACGAGCAGCATATGCTTGATTTTTTCAATATCCATGTTATTTCTTCTAACTTTTTTTTTTAGCATCGCGTCCTACTACCCGTTTGGATTATACGCTTATGTACTAATTACACTAATGGTTTTAGGGATTAGTAAGGTTATATTTAGAGGAAATGTACCCGGATTTGTGTGGAGAGAGCGTAGAACCATTTCGTAAAAAACCATCTTCAGTACACCTGACCAAGAGTCAAACCTCAATCTCCTTGTCATCGGCAGTATAGTCTACTGGGATAGTATTGACTTAGACCATGCGGCCACCGAAGCGAATTCATATATATTACTGTGCTAGTAGAGTATTTTTCCATTTTGTTGAGCTATAACTGTACTTTCTTTTATTTAATTTAGTTATTGACTTTTGTTTTTTAGAATTAAAACTTTATATAGCCTACTATTCAATTATGATTCTGAGTCAAATTAAAAATAAGCTTGAAAATAAATTCACTATTTTGATAATGCGGTTTGTAATACATTTAAATAATTATTACGAATGGTGGTAAGCTTAAATTTCACTTTTTAATGTAATAGTGAAATTTTAGCTAAGACCAGATTTAGATATAAATACAGTGCTTCTAAGATCCAGTTGATTCGCTCATTTATTTTTAAATACTGTACATAAGATTTGCAAATTTTAGCTAAGACCAGATTTTGATATAAATACAGTGCTTCTAAGATCCAGTTGATTCACTCATTTATTTTTAAATACTGTACATAAGATTTGCAAATTTTAGCTAAGACCAGATTTAGATATAAATACAGTGCTTCTAAGATCCAGTTGATTCGCTCATTTATTTTTAAATACTGTACATAAGATTTGCACATATTCGGAATAAATTAACCATCTTTAATAATTATTTATCGTGAATTTATTTATCGTATTGTGATTATTTTTTCTATTTAGACACAACTACAATCATTATTCTGATTTTGTTTAAAAGGACAACCTTTTTACTTTACTTCTTTTGTCACTATAATAATAATAATAATAATAATAATACTATTTTGCACCACGTCTTACTACCCGTTCGGGTTATACGCTTTAAGTACTAATTACTCTAATGGACTAGGAATTTGGAAGGTTGAAATAGAGGAAGTGAACCCACATTTGCGTGGAGGGAGAGTGGAAAACCATTTAGGAAAAACCACCCCCACATTTAACCCGACCGAGAGTCGAACCTCGATCTCCCCGTCCTCAGCAGTTGAGCTCAACACGACAAGCGCGTTAGCCAACTACGCCACCGAGGCGGGTTTGTCACTATAAAATACAAAACTTCACTATAGCTTTTTAGTATCGTATCTTACTACCAGGTCAGGTTAGAACGCATATATTATACTAATTACGCTAGTGAGCTAGAGGTGAGTAAGGTTGAATTTAGAGAAAGTTTATCCACATTTGTGTGGATAGAGATTGGAAATCTATTTAGAGAAAATCCCTCTCAGTACTTTCCATCTTATTCCCACCAGTAATGAACCCTGATATCTGATCTGTCATTATCAGGCTAGTCTATTGTGGGAGTGACGCCTTAGACCATATGGCCACCGAATCAGGTCAGATTTTTTTCCCCAATAATACTATTATTACAGATCGGGAACCTATTAAAAATAACTTAACATTACAATAAACTCTTTAAAACGACTAATTTTAATATTATTTTAATTTATATAGGTGAATTTTTATACTCAAACATACATTTGGTTAAGGGCAAGTTTAGTGAATAGATCGAATTATAAAAAGGTAAAAAGATTAGCAATGGGAGTTATAATCATCTATTCTCCCCCCGTCTATAATATTATTCCCTGGATCCGTGACTGTCACGGTCAGACCTGAATATGGGCATAGAAACCGGAAGCTATTTGGAAGTTGGAAGACAGCTGAGATAGGTAAAACCCCAGGAAAATGCTTAATTTTTTGTTTTCGTTTATTTGAGGTATTTAACGTGCACTTTCTGAATCGACTTATTATATCAACACTCACTTAAATACTAACTTATATCAAGTACAGACACAACAGCCTGCCCCACTACCATTAATTCAACTGTGAAAGTGTAATCCCACATTTCACCAATGATACATTTTTAAAACCATGTCAGGAATCAAACCCGGGACTCATTTCAGTAGACAGACACGCCACCGACTAAGCTAGCGTGTTGGGGTAAATCTTTAACCCCTATATTAATCTAGAATCAATTTGAATTATGTTTTATATTTATGTGTACTACTTACTTTCATTGATGATTTTTTTTTCTTCACAGTATATAGTAGTAAAGACGGTCGAAAGAATGGTTACAAAACAACAAATGTTTTGCTTTGGTAAACATTAGATTTTATCTAATTAAATGAACTTTATTATTGTAGTGATATTAATACTTCTATAAAAGTGACAGATTCATATCACATGAATTAGTATATGAATAGATGGAAGTAGGCTAAAACCCAGAATATCAGGGCGCGGCGGGGAAATTAGTGGAAGGGGTAATAGCTTGTAGACGCGCGGAGGTGCGG
>CABFOW010002051.1:41256-106508 GCA_902141385.1 Timema californicum | reverse complement strand
TTGGAAAAATGGACTGCTAATCTGCAACAGTTAAAACTTTTTGAATGGGTCAGATTACATGAGCATGTTACGTGGGAGAAGGTGCTGGCTTCGTATGAGGCTTTCAAAGATGCCATTGGCTCTGCTGTAGATGAAGATTGTCTTTTTGACAAAATTAGAGCATTAAAAAACTTTATAGCTGGGGACAAAATTCCTGAGTGGAATGAGAGTAAAATTCCTATTCAAACCAGGTGGTTTGAAGTGTTTACTTTGATGAACAAGAAGCTTCAACCTCTTAAAAACCTGCAGTTGCTATGTTAGTTTATACTTTGCCTGCCTGCCACGAGTTCTTCAGTTTAGAGACTTTTTTCAATAATAAATAACTACTGGAAGAGTGAAAAAACCCAAATGAGTATTGGGACATTAAAGGCTGTGATGCAGGCTCACACCAATTTTGACGAAACCTGTATGGAAATGTTCCAATACCTGACATCTAAAGAAGTGTTTCTAAAAGCAATTCATAGCTCAGATAAATATGAATGTTATGATTATGAAGCAAAAGCCGGCACAATTAGTTCCTAAATTGTTATTTTAAAATTCACTTTCTCTTTATTGAGTTTTTTAAGTACTGTAGTCCTATGTTTTATTTACCAATGGGTTTTTACACGTGATTAGTCCTAAAATATTTATTTTTTGGAAGTTTTAGGCACAGCTATTATTTACAAAAAGACTATGTACACAGTAATAAAAGCCAACATAATGCTTGATGTATATAAATTTGACTTTATGTAACCCGCTCTGTTAAACTAGTATTCAAAAGTGAATTTTAATAAATGGTTTTATCTTTATACTATTTTTATTTCTCTATTTCGATTATTTTTCTTCTATCTACTTTATACATAAGTTATACACGCACGTCGCACACCATGCTACTCGTATATGTGATATCTTTTAATGTCCTGCTTTTTCTAAAAAAAATTATGGTCACCGTAGGTATAATGGCTCATAAGTCTATAGTAGCCATAAAGGGTTGTAACTTTTAACTCATAGATTAATTTTCGACTTTATTTTGTTGTGGCAGTATTATTTGTAGATAAAAATGTGTACTAAGTCTTATTACCCGTAGAGGCTATACGTGTATTCACACTATTGGGTTAGGGATGAGGAAGGCATTATTAAGGGTAAATGTATCCCCATTTTCGTGAAACAAAAGTGGTAAGCCATTTATGAAAAATAATTCTTAGTACCGGGAATCACATTCCGACATCATCGTCACCAACAATCCAGTTTAGTGGTGTTATTGACGCGTTAGACCACGCGATCCCCGATATGAGTATTATAATTATAATAATTATAATAATAATAATTATTATTATTATTATTATTATGGGTACTTACCAAGCCAATTAATTATTTTTTTCATAATACGAAGCACCAACTAAATTAGTATAGATACGTCAAAAGATTACCTGGCCGTCAATTCATCACCGACACATTTTATGCACATGCCAGAGATAAAACCCAGCACTCTTATTGGCTCAGTAGGCTAGCTCACTCTAAAGTGATTTGAAGGTTTGGACAGCTTCCTACCATTCCTCTTAAGGGAAAATAATAAGGAGTGTCAATTTTAAAAATACTCGCCATGATCTGCGTGAAGAATTAATAATTTAAGTTCCACCGAGGCTAAAAAAAAATCCATAGATCCCTTGAATGGGATTGAACCCTAGCCTCCTGAGTCCTGGGACTACATTTAGCCATACCTGTGACTCCTTTTAAAAAATGTTTAATTCTTACATTAAATAAAAAGAAAGCGCCCACGCTCGTATTAAGCAGGTCCTTTATTTCTAGTGCTCATAATTTGTGCGTAAACCCACCCAAACCCTCCCCCCTTGCCTTCTAACCCTTCACCATACGTGTACATATGTAAGGGTGGTGACCCCCTCCCCCACTCTGCCGAAATTCTAGAGTGAAGAATTGCTTTTCTCCAACCGTGGAAAAGTTAATTTTGTTAACAGCTTCATCCTCCCGGGCTGTGCTCGAGAAAATCCCCGTGCCGCCTACCAGTGTTGCCAGCCTACTCTATTTCTCTGTCTCTCTCTCACACACACACAAACACATACACATATACTCACGCACGTGGAACAGAACATCCAGTAATTGTGTTACGCAACAACATACTCTCAAATGATGATCTATGATGGCAGCCAATTTAATCAACATCCTTTCATATATTAGATCCGGAGACTTAGATTATGGAAGAAGAAGAAAAAGAGCGATAAAGAAAAATATGGTATCTTGCTCAAGTAGCCAAAAACGCATCTGTTTTATAGTTTAAACATTTGTGATCTTTTTTTTTGTCGTTGGACGCCCTTTATAATTCAGTAAGCACCCATCCCCGTGACCAAGTTGTTGGGGAGGACCTCTTTATTTCTAGGAGGCCTTGTATTGATACGGGATGAAAATTAAAATAACGTATTTTACTGTGAGTTCGTTTTATTGAGGTTGGCGCACACGTATCGCTTCGCACCGGCTATGAAAATATCCACTACTTTAGTTTTTTTCACCATTTTCCTACAAAAATATGTACAAATGAGCCGATTCGATGTGATACAGGCAGGTATGTGCCAACAGAAAAACAATTCCAATAATGGCAGGGTATTAAAAAAAATACAAACACTCATTCTGTGGCTAAAATTAATAAACTATTACTTGATTATTTGTGTTATTTTATAGGTATCGATCAAAAATAACAGATGCAGATCACATTTCTTGACGTATGAGCCCGTGAAAATACAGTTATTCTGCCAATGGAGTGATGGTAACTGACAGAAGAGTTTTATTGCAAACAATGGTTGAACGTCATTATGTTGAACTATTTTATTATTTTCTTAGTCATACAAGGTGAGTTCATTTGGATTGGGATATTCAAGAAATGTATGTGGAAAAACTCGTATGGTCAGAGTCAGCAATGAATGGGTGCTGATGAAGTTCGGTTTTAAAAGGAATACAAGAGGTCAATGTGAAATGAGCGTCTTACCTTAGGCTGGGCATTTTTAGAGGATGAGTGTGGATCGAGTGACGAAACAAATATATTAAGGGTGTATGACCCAAAATTAATGATATAATAACTAATATATATATATATATATATATAAAGTAGGTATTCTTAAACCAAACTTGGATCAATGTATTAATTATAAAATAAATCTATATTTTAAGCACAGTGTTTACTCAAAGTGTGAAATTTTGACATCTAATGCAACAATTTTTAGAAAACCAAATGATGCAATTATTTTATATTTGGAATATTAGAACTAATTAAGGTTGTTTATTAATTGAAATAAATATTATTTCAATTAACCTTCAATTAATTGCGTAAACATTTGCCAAATCGATTCAATATTCAATTAATTATTTTGTATACTTAAACGTGTGTAATAAATGGGGGAAGCAATTCAATTAATGCCGACTTCTTTTAACTCTATAATGGTACTTCATTTACACTTATATTCGATCTGAAACTCGTGAAAACTAATACGAGTTGAGAAGTTTCATATTTTGCCCCCGGATTTTGAAAATATATCTGATACAAACCCGCAATAGCAGAAACAGAACGGCCTGGTCAGAGTAAAGCAGACAACTCATCCCTTCTCACTCCAAGTCACTATCTGTCTGCCCCTGAAACCATGAATCTGTTGCCAGTTTTGGCATGCTTCTGAAGCTTACCGACTATCACCATCTCTCTTTAGAGATTGTTACATGTCTCTCCACTGTTTTCAAGTCATTGTAGCAAGTGCGACGATTGATGAAAGGACTGTTTTCAGTGTGGCTGAGTGTAACGGCATTTAATGTCTTTAGGGATGTGTGAAGTGTAATAATAGTGGACAGAACATTTTTATTATTTTAAAAAATGGCCCCACAAAAGCTTAAGGATGGCAGAAAATATGTAAAAGGCAAAAGGAATAAGCATTCCAAGGCAATGAAACGCTTTTACGAAGAAATTCAAAAAGCCCAAACCGCTAATAAGTTGGCGAGATGATTTAAAACCTCTACTATGTTATTGAACTTAAATAATTAACTTTTTTTGAAAATTATTTTGAAATCTGGAACCAAATCTGGAATCTCCAACTAAGCACTTATATCATTGATTTATCTAGGGCCAATCCTGTGCTAGAATCACTTATCGCTCATATTTTAAGGGTTAGTCAGTAATAGATGCGTACAATTGTCGGCCATTTAATAACAATACGAAACACAATCCGTCGTTGATCCAGGGTAGCTTTATGATGACATTTGAATTTTTTTAAATTAATTTTAAATGATTACTTGAATATAATTTGTAGTAAATAATTATTGTTTATAATACAATATTACAGCTATTAAGGAGCAATGATCTGCCACATGTCTTTAACCAACTCTGCTTTAAAGTATGACTGATAAGTACTTCTTAGCATTGTACACATACTGAGCAGGTAGCTCACTGGTGAAGCTTTGGTGCGCCAAGTACAAGGGTCCGGGTTCGATTATCATGTACACTACAATAATAATTTTTCGACAATATTGAGAAAAAATGAAGTGCACTCTTGTGAACAAATTGATCTGATCCAAAATATGAATCACTTGAATTGTTATACATTTATTATTTTAGTCTTTATGATTAAAACTCCATCAATACAAAATTATTTCATATATTAATGGCTCTATTCTCTGTAATATATTATATGCTTCCAGATTAAAATTTTAAATTTAAGTTTATTTTTAACTTAGAATTTACAAAATATATTTTAAATAAAGACGCTGTAAGCCACTTATTAACTATTTATCAAAAACATTTAGAAATTATTTTAAGAATGACTTTTAACAAGAAATACAGAGTGAGATGAAATCCTATATATAAGTTAAGTTAATATGTTTGTACAATTGTGCATATGTTAAGTAAAGCTAGATTAATTTTTAGTCATATTGGCAACGAGATGAAATTTTTAGTTTAATATATTAATATATAATGTTACCTTTTACCTTCTCGCACCTCTTTGATTGAGAAAAAAATACTAATTGTCAAAAAATATCAAACTCGAGATTTTGATGGATGTCGACGTTTCATGACTATCTGAATCCGAAAAAAAAATTTTTTTTATTAATGTCAGTCTGTAGCTCTGACTAGAGACGAAACTATTTTATCAATTTGGACATGGGGCTTTCATAAGGTTTCTCAGATTTTTTTTTTAAATAATCTATTCAACCATAAAATTAATGGTAGTATTTTTTTTACTTAAGGGTGGAAAAAAAATAGATTATATTAAATTCGAGTTGATAAAAATTTGTATATATGTATTGTTTAATATTAAAACAAAATAGAAGTTCTCATTTCTTCATGAAAATAACTTTGAAGGTAGTTAACAATTAAGGAAATTTCCAATTCGTATCGTATTTCCGCACGAAATAACTTATTTCAAAAACGAAGGCATAATACCAATAGTTTCCGAAATATAAGTGTATATTTATGTATAATACACTTATATAATATATACAATATTATATATAATACAATTATATAATATATACTATAATTATATAATATATACTATATATATAAATTTGTATGTGAATATAACTTAAGATAAAAAAAATCATCATGCTAGAAAATTACGAAGCTTATCTTCGTCCGTAGTGCTTCCACCTACGGAGCTAAGGGTCCCAGGTTCGATCCCTGGCATGACCAAGAAATGTATCATTGTTGGAATGTGGGTTTACCCTTTCACAGTGATGAATTGACGACAGGAGGATGGATTTTGTGTCGGTCCTAGATTTAAGATTAGCGTAATTAGTACAAAGGCGTATAACCTTAACAGGTAGTAAGACACACAGCACTAAAAAAATAAAGATTTAAAACAATAACAGCACCGACATCCTACAATGGCATCACGTAACATAATTTGTGAGCCACTACTGTAATAGCTAGGTTCAGGCTACAGACGTGTCCAGATGGACACAGACAATATGTGCATTTGTGCACAGAATGTTTACATAAATACTCCACCTCCCTCTTACCCCTTTCACAATCAAAACAAACATATAGGCTTACATTTCCAATCACTCTTATTTATGTCCTTTCTCATCAAAATAATTGTTTCTACTGTATTTTCGCCCCTTTGTTCAGACGTAACGAATTAGTTTTATAACAACTATCAAAACATAGTTTGTAGGTCCCAATCTCAATTCCTGTGTCTAGATGTCATTTTTTAATTTAAATAAGGGGTATATGGGGATAAAACCATAATTAACAAATACTTTTATTCGACACCATGTAGAGATAGGGCTTTAGATACTACATCCTCCCACCCCTTCCCCTACACTCTATTAGTTCGGCATATCTGTATATAGCACACTTAGTTTAACTAATATATTTTTATTAATTACACTAGTGTGTTAATGATGAGTAATATCTAAAACAGAGGAAATGCACCCAAAATTTTGTGGAGAGACAAAGGGAAACCATTTAGAAAAATGCACCCTATGTTCATTCAGGATTTGAACTCTGTCCACTATTCATCGTTAAAATAAAATAAATGAGGTTAGTGTTTAAATCACGTTAAAGTTAATTTAAAAAATTAACAGATGGCTTAGTTCGGTCCGTGACATACAGTTTTCATTCATAATAACAAAAGAGGACTGTCTACATGCTAACCCCCCTCCTTAACTAACCTCCTTAGCCCCCCTTCACCCCTAAAAAACTTTATTCCAAGATTTTACAGTCACTCCACCGCTGACGAAGATAGCATTTTTGGTTCTCAACGGAACGAAATGTTTGCACACACTTTCACCTTATCCTCAGCGACACAAACGCTATCTTACATTATTATTATTAGCACCGCGTCTTACTATCTTACAGATTTTTCTCAACATTAGCTCTGTTTAAACAATGTTAAGGTAGAGTGTGTGTATCAAAAGGAAGTGGTAGGCCATGTAAGACGTGGTTAAATGTTGTAGATGAATATGTGAAAAATAGAAAGATAAAGTAAGAGTTTTAAGAATAAATGACCATGTATGACCCAGTGTATGGATGTTTTTTTGAAGCTAGGTGATTATGCAAGGATAGGGAAGTGTGGAGAAAATTTGTGAGAATGTATTAAGTGCGAAACTGTCTTTTGATCTATAAACACAGTTTCTTCTATACCCCGCAAGGGAACGGCATGATTAGGTATGTATGTAGTCATACACTACCTATCTACTTAAACACACACACACACACATACACACACATAAACACATACACACACACACATACACACACATAAACACATACACACACACACATACACACACATACACACACATATACACACACATACACACACATACACACACATACACACATACACACATACACACATACACACATACATACATACATACATACATACATACATACACACATACATACACATACATACACATACATACACACATACAAATACACTCATGCAAGCAAGACATAACTTATATAAACCTGCTTTAAAAAATATTTTTAAAATTTTGATATAAATAATACTCAAAAGAGTACGTTTTTGACACCGTGCCTCACTACCCGTTCGGTCTATGGGATGAGGTTGGTTGAATTTAGTGTGAATGTAGCTACATTCCTGTGGCGAGAAAGTGAAAAAATATTTTAGTAAAATAACACTAAGTACAGACACTAAGTTCAAGTGCTCATGAAGAATGAATTTATAAAGCAGTTTCCTTATTCAAAAAAGGAATGTATAAGAAATGTCTACCTTCCAACACACAATATATTTTCAATATATTTTTACACGTCAACTGGGGTAATAGCGAGAATATTTGTCACCCACACGCGGTCTATGCCCATCTCAGTGGAAACCCGATTTGGAGACCGCATGATCTATGGCGTTACTCTCGCAGTAGATTAGACTGCCGATGAGAGTGAGATCTACGCTCATATTTCACTCTAGTGTATTGAGGGTATTTTTTACTAAATGGTTTTCCACTCTCCCTAATTGAAAATGCGGGTACACTTACTCAAAATATAGCCTTACCTATCCATAAAACCATTAGTGTATTTAGTATATAAGTGTATAACCCAAATGGGTAGTAAGATGCGCTGCTAAAAGAAGAAGCAGTTCTGAGAACTTATCAAGCTCCCATTCGATATGAAGTTCTTGTTACTGTGAGTTTGGTTGAATTCCTAGACCAGACTATAAATACGGCCCTAACAGAATAGATTAGTCAACCACAAATCTAGAGGTCACTGGTTCTACGAAGGTAGTTATTATTTGTTCCCTGGTTTTTCCTGCTGTCCAATTAGTACCTAATATTATATGAATATATATTTATTTATTTATTTATTACCACATCTTACTACTCTTTCTCAATTAGTACCTAATATTATATGAATATATATTTATTTATTTATTACCACATCTTACTACTCTTTCAGGTTATACACCTATGTATTAATTACGCTAATGTTTTAGGGATGATGAAGGTGGAATTTAGAATAAGTGTACTCACATTTACATTAATGGAGAGTGAAAAACCATTGATTAAAACCACCCTCAGTACACCCGACTGGGATTTGATCCCCGGCCTTGCTACATTCATTCAAAAAACTTAAAAAATGTAGGCCCCTATATTGTGTTAAGAATTATTAAATCATGTATTTTTTGTTTTTTTGATCGCCACGTCTTAACACCCGTTTGGGTTAAGGGTTTATATGATAATTACTCTACTGGGGTAAGGTTTAGGAAGTAAATATTTTAGAGGTAATATACACTCATTTGCGTGAAAGGAGAGTGGGAAACCATTTAGGAAAAATCACCCTCATTAGACCCAAACAGGATTCGAACTCTAATCTCCCCATCATAAGCAGGCCAGTCTTACAAGAGATTGACACCTTAGACCATTCGGCCACTTAGGCGGGTCTATTCCATGTTAAATTAACTCGTAAGGTAAGTCAATTTCAAAGCCCCTCTACCCATTGATACAAACTCCCAATATCCACCCTTTTGGAATCGAATTACGATTCATTGGACTTTATGTATTAACCAATTTAACAACCGAGCCACGAGAACGGGCTGAATAATTGCTCGGGGATGGAAAAACTCACCTTGAGCTATGGATCGAGCGCCAACAAGGTATCATAACAAATAAGAATTTATGATTAAATTGTGGCGCTCGGAAGTGCACGTCACAGGGAAGAAGATTAAAAATTCAACTACGGCAGGAATGAGAGAGGAGATACAAATAGAAGGAGAAGGCAAGTCAGAGCTTGATGAATGGTAAAAGGCAAGAAGGCATGCCCAGCTTCATCCCCTACCACCCTATTTTGTACCCCAGAATCATCACATCTGCCGTCGAATCGTATTCCAATTTCTTTTCTTGTGAGTCGACGGAAGTTGATTTCATCGAGTTGTGTTCTTCTCCATTTTGAAAGTTTTCATATAGGAGAGAGGGTGGGTGGGAAACCCACCTTATATTGTGTTGTTGAAAATAAAATTATTAAGTTGGTTGAAGAGCTTCTATATTTATTTTACTTTTACCATTACTGGTATTTATATTTATTTTTAATTTTAATAAGCCCATGTCGTTTTTTTGCAGCCGTGAATTAAAAACTACATCACTTTCATATTATAAATTTAAACAAATGGATATGTCAAGAAAAACCAATTTTTTTTTAACTGACCAAACAAATTGAGGTTATGTTTTAACTTGACCACTAGAAATTCCCGTTTGTTTATCTGTTTATCATTGTTAGGCGATTACTGCCAATTTCTGGGACCAATTTTAAAGAAATTTGCAAGGAACATTCTTTAAACCCAGACCAAACAACATAATATGTACATGATTTTTCAAACTGATTTTTCTGTTTTAAAATGGATGCCAGTCAAAACTATGTGTCTTCCCAGATATCTGTCAAATGCGTAAAACCAATGTTGAGGGACTTTGGCAATGGCATACTTTAGGCCTAGGTCGAACGTCCATATAAAAATATTTTCAAGCTTAATATCTGTTTCAATATGAAGGCCATTCAAATGAATTTTCGTTTATTATCTCAACTAAAGTGATTTGAATTTTAATTCTAAGAAATCGATAGAGTATTTGCGATCCTTTTTTTTAAAATATTTAGATATATTGCAAGACAGACATCTTAAAGCCGTGACCCACGGTTATGATTTATGAATACAATGTACAACGGATCATATTTTTAATATTCGGCATATATTAGGAAAACAGTGGGAATACAACATGATGGCTCATCAATTGTACATATATTTTGAAGGCATACGATTCAGTTAAAAGAGATGCGGATCGCATGTCACATCTCAGAAACCGAAAAAGTAATTTTCGCGATGCCGTCTGTCTGTGTGTATGTCTCAGCCTAGAGCCGAAACTATTTTACCAATCGTGCTAGACCCATTATCAAGGATTTTCACCGAAGTATTTTTGGAATTAGATATCTAACCCTATAATTAAGGGTAGTTTACTGAAGGTCAAATAGAGAGAAAAATAATTTTCTCAAACACTGCTTTAACAATTTTGATTAAATTTTGTATCTAAGAACTGTGTAACATTACAAAAGAAAGTGTAAATTCTTATTTTTACATGAAAATGAATTACTGTTAGGGTACTTTCCTTAAGAATCTATATATTTTTTTCATATCTCCACAACGATTTCAGATACTAAATAACTTATCATAGTAAAGTTATAGCAAGCTTAGTTTATAAATTAAAATCTTTTATTTGAAATATCTTTTTATAAAACCGATATTTTCATAGCTATAAGCAAATATATATATATTTTTGAATGGGGCACTTTGAAATTTAAATGTATGGTTATTCTCCTTAGTGGACAGAGATGTTCCTTTTTGCTCAATGCTTCTGTAACCATGTATATTATTTCATTTATGTTATTTGGCGGATATTTTCTGCAACAATGTATATTATTTCGTTTCACAAATCGTGTGAGATTTTAGTAAATGTATCTATGTTAATATAAAAAAAGAGAGAATGTATGTGCGGATCATCATACTATTTTTTTAACGAAAACAAATAATAATTTAAATGAATACAGTATTGTGTTTTGAATCTCAGCTATGTCAAAATCAACATCATCATCATCATCATTATCATCATACATTTTATTTAAAACCAAGTTTCATTGTTTCAAAATAAATCTGAAATAACATTAGATTAAAAGGATATGAAACCTCATTATTTTAAAATAATGAAAAAATATATAAACTTTGATACGGAAGTTTCGCAATATGTATTTAACTAGAGGTAGCGGGGAAACAAACCGTTACTAATCCAATGTTTCTATAAATAGCGAGGAGAAATATGCATGTTCGCAGAAGCGAAATGAAGGAGTTGCAGGCTCGCGGAAGCAGATCCAGCAATCTGTGTCAGCCAGACACACACAGTCACGCACGGAAAGGGCTCGGCCGTTAAAGACTTCCCTTGTCGTTTAACGGGCCACTATAACGACTCGTCTGTTCAAAGTGGCTTATCTGCGCCACAGTGGCGGCCCTAATTGTTGGTATCAATCTTGGGTGGGGTGTGGGGATAGGTGAAGGGTGCGGGGGGTTATATCCCGAGGGGTAAAATGGGAAGCACTAGTAACTCGAGAATGCGGCATTATGTTCATTTGAGAGTGGAAAAGTTGGAGCAGTGGTGGGTGGTGGGGGGATTAGGGGTTACTTACAAATCAGAATTATCGCCTGCGCATTATCATCAAAAAGGTATGCCCGGGAGTTATAGTTACGTGGGTGCGAAATGTGATTTTATGTGTATTTACCCGCCTTGGATCATTATTGCCCGATTTGGAAGTCTGCCTGACCACGTGTGTTTCCATTTCGACTGTTTTCGTGGATTTTAGCCCACAGGGAATGAGTAAATGGGCTTAATATTATATCTAACAGCTATCTTTAATGAACGTGGAGTGTTTGGTAACACACTAATAAAGCAGTTAAAATTCTTTAATGTCTGCTTAAGAATGTCTGCTATTAATAAAGCCACACATAACCCACTTTAGTGGCTGTATGGTCTAAGTGAGTGGTTCCCAAACTGTGGTACGTACAATTATTCCCGGTGGTACACCGTGAGAAGCCAAACAAAACAATCAAATTAAAGTCCGAAAAGGATTAGGTGAAACATATTCAAACAGTTATTGAAGGGGTTACAACATTCATTAAAACTCAGATAGCGAGTTCAGCTGCACAACCTGTGTTATTATATCCCTGCGCACAATTAAAAATGTACCGAATTAGTAAATATTGAGCATTATCTTATTGGTACTCCAAATCACGGAAAATTGTTGGGCTGGTACGCCCTTTAAAAATTTGATAACTGCTGGTCAAAGGCATCACTCTCGTGTTAGACTAGATTGCTGAACGAGGTAATCAGGGTTAGAGTCCCGGATGGGTCTACTGAGGGTGATTATTCCTAAAATTGTTTCCCAGTTTTCTTTCGCGTAACTACTGGTATATTACCTCTAAAATGCTTCCTTCCTCATTCCTACCCCATCAGAGCATACATAATATATGCGTTCAACCTGAACAGGTAGTAAGACACGGTGATAATAAAATTAATAACATCACAATTTATCCAAAAATAAATGGTGGCTGAAATATACCTCAAACCAACAATATTCCATGTACCTACTTAACAACATTTTATATCTACCTGTACATTCACAAGTAACAAACACAAAAATTGGGAAATTGTATAAGCATGAGAGAGAGCTCTTCACTGATCTACTAAAGACTTGGGCAGCAAAACCTCCCAAGTAATGTAAGGGTTGATTGGGGCATAGCTTTCTTGACGTTAACAACTAAATTGTAATGTAATCAAACTCGTTGTACACATAACAACGTAAACATATTGTGCTCTTGCCTCAACACAAATGTCAACATACAAAATGTTTGTAATTGTATAGTCGCAAACTCGATTTGCTCGTTGTAGGCTACGCCCACAAACCCCCAGTGAGTGTAAACTAATGTAATTCCAGCGTTGTTTAAAACCTTGATTTATTTTTACAATTTTATTATTCTATCTGTCCCATAAATGTGTCATAAAATTAAAAAGTGTATGGAAAATGTGCAAAATGTACCTAAAATCAAAAAATCTAGCTCTGGTGCAATCCGTTTAGCCACAAGAGGCCTCCAAAGAAAGGTCCGCATAGACTTAACAGTTGCTCCACCATTTTGAATTTTTTTGGATTAAAATTTAAATTTTTTAACTTTTTGACATTTTTTCGTCGGTTACAGGCTAGAAGCTATAAGTTTGCCAAATTTCAAGATTCTATCTCATCTGGAAGTGGGTAAACATTAATGTCAGTGAATGAGTGTGTGAGTCACCCATTGCTTTATAGTATGGTGACGTATATATAACGAGCCATTTTCCCCCACATTTATTTGAGGTCTCTAACGTGCACTTTCTGAACCAACTGATTATTCCAGCACACAACTACTAAAATAACTTCACTTTGGAACAGACACAACAGCCAGCCCCAGGCCGGCAACTAATCACCATGAAATAGTAAACACACATTTCACTAATGATAATTTTTTCGACCATGCCATGCCAGCAATCAAACCCGGGACCCTTGGCTGACTAATCAGACAAACTACCAACTGTTTTAAGGCGTCATACTTTGGCGAGCTATTCAAAAATAAAAATATTAGTAGCATTTTTAAATATGATAAAGAACTCTAACAGGTTTTTTTTTTTGTGGAAATTCTATCTTAGTAAAACACTGTCCCATAATTTTGAATTTTAATTGTTTTGAGACGTGGTACTAATAATTTTAATGAGTAAAAGGTTCTTATCTATATTAAAAATGAAGAGTTTGTCTGTCATAAGCGTCGCGTGATATCTACAGCACAAGGAGGTCTGAAATTTAAATGTTAGTGACCCTTGTGCACAAGCATGTGCATCTCGAAGAAGAAATAAAAGTTTGATCAGAATTATTTTAACTAATTAAAAACAGAAAAAATTAAGGAAAACGTATTAATGCCTAGAGAAAGTTTTACTACAATATTCCATACAATTTGTAATGTAGTTTGGTGGCCATAGTCGTTTTGGTTGCCAGAGAATAAACAATAAGTGTTTGGTAACTATAACAAACTTTTCTTCTCATGTCTCCATGAGATATTAAACGTTAAATGTTGTGAATTATTTCTAATAAATATTTTATATATTAATAAGTTTTTACCGGTAAAACTTTTTAATCATTTACCTTTTTAACCCTTTACCTTTTTTTACCCTCTATCCTTTATACCCTAAATCCTTTATACACTTTTTAAAACGTTTTAAACTGTTTACCCTTCTATCCTAAAATATTTATCCGGGGCGAAGCCAGATAGTTAATGTATAAGAGGGCAAAAAGGGCTAAAAAGCAAAACAAATTATAAAAACGGTAAAATTAAATCTGATCCAAAAGGGGAAAATTTGCAAAAATATCAAAAAGAGTAAAAAGAGCACAATTGAGCATATATGTTAGAAGGGCGATAAGGGAATCATACAAAAATATAAAGAGTTTTAAAGATTAAAATTGTTAGAATAAATAAAAATATAAACAGGCTAAAAAGATGAAAAAAAGGTCAAAAGGGGTAAAAATGAAAAAAGGATTAAAAGATAGACAGGGTAAAAATCGTAACCGGTGGGGTAAAGAGTGTGTAAAGGGTATTTAAGGCAATAAGGGGAAAAGGGTAAATTGGTTAATTCTTCAGCTAAATAGAGTAAAAAGGTTAAAAAGGTGTAAAAAGTGCAAAAAGGATAAAATCGATAGAAAGGATAAACGGAATAAATAGGTTAAATGGAGAAAGAAAATGCCAACATATTTTTGATTGGATTTAATTACAATTAATTATTATTATTTGTGCTGTGGCACTCTTATTTCTTTTTTATTAGCACCAACAGACAAAAGTTCAAAGTATTGTGCATTGAGAAGTTATAACTTTATCTTCAAAAGAAATGTCAGTTTTTAAAACATACTCATATTATATCTCTTTTTGAACATTGTGTATTAGTCAGCCTACTTGCGCGTTTTTTATCACCATCGAAACCAATATTAATATTCAAACATAATTTAGGATTTGGCTACTACTATTCTTTGTAAGTTTGTTTTATATCTTAAAAAATAGCAACGCTACTTATAAATTCCCCCTACGAAGAACGGGTAAAACAGCTAGTACTCAATAATTGGGTGTCTAGACGCTTGAACTGGGCATGGATATTTTTTTCTTTGGTTGTTTTATTGTAATTCGTGTGTTGATATAAATGTATGTGTTTAAAAAGTTCAAATTAAATACATAAATCTATATTAATAAAAATGTATCTATGAAATATAGCTTTACATCTAAAACACTGCACAAAATAAAAAGCGCAAATTGAATTAGTGATATTATAAAATGTGAATATAAGACCAAAAAAACTCTTCTGTCACCGATTAAAGTAATGTTTCAAAACTCCCCGTAGGTATAACCATTTTTCCAATCACAGTTGATAAAAAGACAGAACCCTTAACTTATTCGGCAGCGCGTCTGCCCAAGGGGCTCAGAATCCCTGGTTTGATTAAGTTCTAGTTTAAAAAAATATGAAATAAATGTTTACCTTTTCATAGTTATAAATGGATAACCTGAGATGATTACTGTAATTGTTATTGAATTAAGATTGTTTGAAAGTCGTTTATTATTTCATAAAGGTGGGATTGTAGGGTACATGAGAAAAGGCCAATGTTTTACAGTTTTTATAGCAAAACATTTTTTATACAAAATAAGCTTTTTATAGAATAATCTTTTATTATTATTAGCACAGCATCTTACTAACCGTTCGGGTTATACGCACTTACGATAATGTGTAATGGTAGGGTGATTGTGAGATGAACTGGAGGACCTACAGTTTAACGTGGAATCCGAACCACGGTGGAGGCCTAGCATTCCCCACATTCACAAGTTGTGATTAATATACGTCTTGTCAGAGGTAAAGGAAGGGTTTGGCAATCAGATAAATCTATGCTAGGACCTGGGAGAAAAATCTTGTTTGGCCAAAATAATAAAATTTTGTTCCAGTAGAAACATAGAGCTTAATTTTCCACACATGGTGATATAAACAGTTATTGAATAGGTGTCATGAGCATAGTGGTATTAGATGACAAAAACTTTAAGCAAAGAGGAAAAGTTGTTGTCAAATTCCAGGTCAACCTTGACAGATATTCCAACTGTTGACATCATCATATAAAGAAAATTAAATTATATGGTGAATTTATGATTGATTTTGATCAAAAACGTTCTGCTATGAAAAAAATTAAAAACACTGAAAATGTTTTACATCCTCTACACTCCCACCCTGAGTGCACGTTAAAACCTCCAATAAATGTATTTTAAGACTTGTAATCCTAGCCATAGCTATTATAAGATTGTTATAAATACAAGTAAGTTAAGCAAGGGTAGGATAACACAAATTGTCAAACAAAAGAGAAAAGTACAAGTTAACAGATAGGTTTATTGGTGGCATAATAAAAGAGAACCATTACACATCCACAGACATAAGAGCACTCCACACTTTCGATATTAAATATTCGGGGTGAACAATGTAACTGGAAACGTTGTTACCAAATGCCCATGTTTGATGTGAGAGTCCTTAAATTAACACTCAACAAAGAGAACAATGATTGGGTCAAAGGTTAAATAAAGTGTGACTCCTTAAAAAAACACATGCCCTCCTTTTAAAACGAAAGTGTAGAAAAAAGATAACTACAGCAATCATCTCTAATCAGGAGGATTAAATTAAGTTATGGTTATGTAACAATACACAAAACTACTCCAGCCCCATGACTGTTAGCTTCAAATTTTACAAGCAAGGTCAATTAATGATGTTGAACAACTTTTAAACTTAGAGAGCCCGTATTTAAGGAGTTACAGCGATAGCTGCTAGCTGAAATAGCTAGCATTGGCTAACTCCAAAAAGGAGTAACATGAACCAGGAGACATGTTCCAAAGGCTGGAACTATTAGTCGACTAACAATAAAAAGAGATATTTCTAGAATCTAGATTATCAGGAAACTATGACAGGACTATTCCTAATTAGTACTGCCTTATCACCCAATAGTATTGTTAACACTCTACAATAGTCTGGTGACAGATTACAACAACGGAAAACTTCTAAACATTAAAGTGTCAAGAGGCACCTGAAGGGAGCCTAACAGATATAAACATAACACCCCGGGGGCCATCCTTCTGGGATAGAACCATACCCACGAGTTGATCACCGCACAAAGGTAGAACAACAATGCTTAAACTAAAGACCGATAACAGCCGAAGACAAAATTATGCCCCGCAGTATCATCATGGATTAACCTAAAATTCCCTTTTGCCAAAAAAAAAGAGGTTAAACCGTTAGAGACATGGTCACACAGAACACGGCGTGAGAATTTTCCAAAAATTCAAGACTAGTCATACGGTCGTAGTTCAACAATATACAAGTATTGTCATAATAACTACACTCTGCTTAAAATAAACAGATTCTGGCTAAGAGTACACTACTACAATTGACAAACATTGAAGCTTCTCATATGAAGAAGACCATAAAAATCTACACGTTCGTAACAGACTAAAAATAAAATTTCAACAGATATTACATTTTTATTTGCGGCGAGGTGATGAGACCGATGGAAATACCATCTTGACCGCTGCTAGTTGGTTGAGTTGAGATGGAAGCCTCCTGGACGATCGTGTAACGAGTTGTTGAAATGGAATAAAATAATATTACGAGAGGTGCCGCATTATATATGAAATGTATCTGACGTCAAAGGAGAGAAGGGGAAGAGAGGTTTACTCCCATGTGGCAAAATCATCCCGAATGATAAACCACAGTTGGCCGGAGTCCAAGGAAGCGCACTGAGGTCGCTTAGTCTTGTTTTGATGAGCCAGTTGACTGGGTGTGGCAGCCGCGCTGCTTATTCTTTTTTGGTCGTCCAGCCTGGCAATAAACAAGTGAACCGGTATCCAATGACACAATTACATAGTGAATTTATTAAATGCAATTCATTTTAATTTTTTTTTTTGCGTATTAGCCTAAATGAACTTGGCCCGTAACACGGTATGTTGATTACCTACCCCTTAATGATCCACACTGGTGGGCACGTAGACTATGTCAGTCTCATATTGTCTGGTTTGCTGGTGATAAAGAGGAAGGGAGTTGAACCCCAGCTGGGTCTGCTCAAATATGGGTTTATTATCTCTAAATTCTACCTTCTTCATCTTTACCCCATTAGTGTAATTAAAAGTTTGTAGCCCGTGCGGTTAATAAAACGTGGAGTAAGGAAAAACTTACACTTTAACAACGAAGTTATAAAAAAAAAAGAATGTGTAGAGCTACGTAATAAATAATGTATGTGCTACAACAAGATTCCGTCAGCGTTTCCGTTTGATCTTCGTCTACCCACTAACATCGTCCGACCTAACTGGGTACACAATGTAGTTAGATTGCTCGGTTTAAGACTTCTGGGCAGGACCGAGATAAGTCAACACTCACCGGCCAAGATGATGGGTTAACAAACAGCGAGGCCTGGTTTACAAAGAGTCAGCGGCAGACGCTAAGGCCTACTTCACAGGGGCCGTTTCCTTACAAACTTCCATCAACAGCTTCAATACACTTAGGATGGTTTAAGCTGAGGTGGAGGTGAAAACGAGTTTAAGTCAATATATTTGTACACTTTTTACTATATTTATTTTTATTTAAAACTAGCTGGTGTGTTCTCTCTTCTCATGGAGAATCTATAACATAGTTTTGTTATTTTTAGTACATAAAATTAATCACGGGGAAAAATAACAAAATTTCAGATTATGTTTGGATATTAATCCTTTAATGGTTTGGATTGTGTTACAAAACATGAAAAATTAATGTTTCAAACGCTACATATGTGTGAGTTTTATTATGTTAAATAAACACGATTTGGCCTCTTAATTGAATACAAAACAACTAACACAAAAACCCGCTTCGGTCGCCAAGTGGTCTAACGTGCTAATATCCGGTTGTACTAGAATACCGAAGACAAGGGATCGGGGTTCAATTCCAGTCGGATGTACTGAGGTGAGTTTTTCCTAAATGGTTTTCCACTCTCCCTCCACACAAATGCGAGTGTATTTCTTATAAATTAAGCCTTCTTAATCACTATCCCATTAGTGTAATTAGTATGTAGGCGTATAACCTGAACGGATAGTAAGACATGGTGCAAAAAAAATATATCAAATATTTGATTAAAAAAACTAACACAAAATATATTTCCTATTGGGATTTTAGATTAAAATGTATTCTGTAACTACTATTTGGAATGCGGTAGATTTGGTGATCAAGTGGAAAATAAAAAAAATATATCTACTCGATAACTTATTTTATTTTATTTTATTTTAATGGAAAATATACAACCTTCGTGTTAACCGGACATCCAAGCTATTTTCCATGCGAAATTTTAGCACCATACATAGAGTGGTTTTAGCGTTTAAGAGTAATACAATGACCAACTCATATATATGACAAATAAATAGAATATTGTTTTAGTAGGTAGGTTAAGTATCATTTTCTACAATATATATAAAACAATATCAATCGTTCTTTAATGGGTTCAAGGGCATAGGAGTATTCCTACATGTAGAAAACTGAACTAAACTTATACTAAAAACCAATATTGTATTGCTTGTGGCCCAAAATGTTTTCGGTTTAGAAAAGTGCAACACCTTAAGCTAGCGTTCAATTTTAATCCACCTTAAACTTGATCTTATAACAATTTCGTTTGTGTGGAAGTAACTTACAGCTATTTGGAAAAAACCTCATAAACTTGCAAATAATACGTATACGATGATTTTATTAAGAATGAAAATTTGTAAAACCTTTTAGAATTCATAAACATATGTTTTTTTGGTGGCAAACATTGGTAACATTTTATTAAATCATATAGACCCGCTTCAGTGGCTGAGTGGTCTAGGGCGTTACTCTTGTGGCAGGTCTACTGAGGCCTGTGGGTGGTTTTCCCGAAATGGTTTCCCACTCTACTTCCACGAAAATGCGGATAGATTTCCACTAAAATACTTTCTTCCTCATCCCAACCCCAAAAAATAATTATCATAAATGCGCGTCTAACTTGAACAGGTAGTCAGACGCGGTGATAAAAAAAAAGGTGTATTATTATAGAGTAAGTTTATAGGTATCAGACCATTAAGGAAAAACTGCCATCGGTACACACGACCGGGGTTCAAGCCCTGATATGGTCACCTGTGAACCTGACCAGACGAGGATTACGCACTATTCGCCGTACCCACCGATACAGAAACTCCACCAATAAACACAAAGTTGAGCTTCGATTCCCATTCTTCTATTCAGCTATCTATTACCATATATATTTCCCAACCCTTCAAATTTAAGAGTGGTTGGGATGCATCTGAATCGTAACGCATAGACAACCATACAACCAGCCCATTCGAAGTTACAAGTAACACTTTACAGTGCTGTTTAGTAGATGAGCTTTATTTTAAATTTTAACTTTATTAAAACTTAATCTGAAGCTGCTTTTAAAAACAAACAACGCATGGTATTAAAATGTATTTAAAGTAACTTGAAATATAACATTAATTTCACTTTTTCATTAGTTTATGGTAATTAACGTGCACTTTCTGAACTGAATGATTATAACTGTACACGACTTATTAACTAATTTAATCTAAAACAGATACAACAGTTAATTCCTTACTGTGAATGGGGAAGCCCACAGTTCACCAGTGATAAATTAATCCAAGCCATGCCAGGAATCGAGCCAGGTACCTTTAGAGCAATATACAGACACTATATCGACATGGATTAGGTATCGGACAAATACATTATTCAAGTCTTTAGTATACGGCGACCTGGCTGTTTAGGGATAAGGTGTCGGACTTCTGTGTTAGGGTTCCGGGGTTCAAACCCCGGTCCTGGAACATACCTATCTGATTACCAAACCTTCCCTTCATCTCTGGCAAGGTGTGTGCTTTCACGCTTTGTGAATGTGTGAAATTTTTGTGCCATAATCTAGAGGTCACTACTATTATACAGGGTTGTAATATATTTATTAGATTTTATTAATTCATTTTTTACGACTTTAATTTGTTTGTTTTATTTGGCTTCTCACGGTCTACCATCATGAATAATTGTACGTACCACAGTTTGGAAACCACTGCTGTAGACTTTATAATAAGCCTGCACTATCTTGGACGTATTGCAATAAGCCTGGAGTCAACTAGACTGATTGAGTGAACAGAGGTGCATTTTCTTAATAGCTTAAGGCTGTATGGGATCATTGCAATAAGTTTAAAAGTTATCAGGTCAATCAGCAAATATAATATTATTTTCCAATTAACCTGGCTCATTGTAAATTGAGGGCACCTGTTGCAATAAGCTGGATTTTCCAATTCACCTACAACATATATACTATATATACAATAAATATATATATATTGTATTAATATAAAATACGCTTATTTAATATACATATATATATTACAGAAGTCTTTAAATTTGGGAATTTCTGTAATGCTCTGTGGGTGTGATATTCCTCTTTTCTCTAACAATCTAACCTGCCTCGGTGGCTTAGTTGGCTAACGCGCTAGTCGTGTTAAGCTCGACTGCTCAGGATGGGGAGATAGAGGTTCGAATCTCAGTCGGGTGAACTGGGGGTGGCTTTTCCTAAATGGTGTTCCACTCTCCCTCCACGCAAATGCGGGTTCACTTCCTCTAATTCAATCTTCCCATTTTCCTAATCCATTAGCGTAGTTAGTACTTAAAGCGTATAACCCGAACGGGTAGTAAGACGTGGTGCTAAATATTATTATTATTATCTAACAATCTATATTATTTCGTTTATGCTCTTTGGTAGAACGTGCAACAATGTATATTATCTAGTTTCAAATATCTTACGATTTTTAAGTAAATATTTCTTTTTAATTTACAGTAGCGAGAAAGTCTATGCTGTGCACCCTCCCCACCTTTTTAAAAACAAAACAAATTAGCCCATTTGTATATAATATATATATATATGTATATATAAATTTGATTGTGGATATAACTTAGAAAAAAAATCATGCTTGAAAATAACAAAGCTTATCTCCGTCGGTAATGCGTCCACCTACGGAGCTAAGGGCCCCGGTCTTGATTCCTGGCATGGCCGAGAAATGTATCATTGTTGGAATGTGGGTTTACCATTTCACAGTGATGGATTTTGTGTCTGTCTTAGATTTAAGATTAAGAGTTATTAGTACAAAAGCGTATAACCTGAACAGGTAGGCCTATTAAGACACGCGGTGCTAAGAAGTTTAAAAAATCAATGGTACCGACAGCCTACAATGGCATCACGTAACATAATTTGATAGCCCATTCTGTATTAGCAAGGTTCAGGTTACAGACGTGTCCAGATGGACACTGACAATATGTGCATTTGTGCAAATAATGTCTACATCAATATTCCACCATCACAATCATAACACCCATATAGGCCTACATTTTCAATCACTCTTTTTTATGGCCCTTCTCGTCAAATGTTTTTTCTAATGTATTTTCTTATTTTTTTCAGATGTAACGAATTAGTTTTATAACAACTATAAAAACATAGTCTGCGGGTCCCAAGTTCAACTCCCGTGTCCAGATGCCATTTTTTAATTTAAATAATATGTATATGAGGCTATAACCGTAATTAACAAATACTCATATTCGACATCATGTAGAGATAATTCATTAAATACATAATATCCACCACCCGTTTCCCTCTACTCTATTATTTAGGCATATATGTATATAGCACACTTAGTGTAATTAGTATTTATATTTTTAATGACACTAGTGTGTTACTAATGATACATATCTAAAATAGAGGTAATATACCCACATTTTTGTGGAGGTAAAAAATGGAAACCATTTAGAAAGATGAACCCTTTGTTTACCTATTCGGGATTTGAACACTCACTATTCATCGTTAAAATAAAATAAATTTGCTTAGTGTTTAAATCAAGTTAAGGTTAACTTTAAAAATGAACCTACAGTTTAGTTCGATCTCTGACTTGTAGTATTTATACATAATAGCCAGATAAGACTGTCTACGTGCTAACCCTTCTCCCTCCCCCACCCCTCCACCCTCACTACTCACCCCCAAAACTTAATCCTAAGACTTTCCAGTCACTCCACCGCTGACGAAGATAGGTTTTTTGATTCTCAACGGAACGGAATGGTAGCATCCACTTTCACCTTTTCCTCAGCGATACAAACGCTATCTTACAGATTCTTCTTAACATTGGCTTTGTTCAGACACCGTTAAGGAGGAACTCAATAAGTCATTGAGAATCATTAATCATTAAATAGATCTTTATAAGAATGAATCTTCTAAGCAAATCAACGAATATTTTAATAGGATATAATAGACTTTGATAAGTTTTTCTTTCCTTCTTTAGCGTCTTTGTTTAACTTATCACAAAAAAAAAGTAATATACTATTTTAAACGACCATTTTTCTGTACACAATATAGTTTTATTAAACTTTAGAACTACCATTCACAAGATTGATTTATTTTGCTAATTATTTTATTACGAAGAGATAAATAAGTACGTCGGCTAAGCAATGACCCCAAAAGAGGTACGTAATTGGAGAGAGTTTGAGAACAACTGACTAACAGAAATAACCCCTACACGGAATGGTGAATACTTCCACAAACTCTTTTGTCCCTGGAACCGAACTTGTACCCTAAAAGATGAACCTTTAGATAACCCATTGGCCACGGGTTATGTGTCCTGAGAGTTGTAAGGTCCGGTATGCACCCTCTGGTCGGACCCTAATAAGGATGGTTCCTTCTCACGTATTGAAGGACCGACCTGTCGTCAAATTCAACCAAGGATTTCACGTATCTCGTTTACATAACGAACCACCCTAACTCAACAACGAGTGAGATAGAGAACCAAAACCCAAGTCTCCCTTTCTGGAGCAACTTTAACCCGCTGCCCCCTCCCTTACCAACCAACAACCCTTATATATATATACTCAGTTTACTCTCCAGAAAACTTGAAAAGCGGGGAGGAGGGGTGGAAACTTGACTCCGACAGAATCAACAGTTTGCCGAAGCAATCTCAAGAGGAAACGTCTACACTCTGTTTCCAAAATGAAGTCTTAGGTTTTTGAGAAAAACGGGAAGGTGGAGGGGGAAACTGATAGCTATTGAAATGCATATTGCGATTTCAGAAACAAATAAACAAACAGAAAAAAATTGGGATTATTTTTTAGAGGAAAAAACAACCTTTTTTATTGTATTTGTTCGAATCAACAGGAAACAAAGCTGGTAGGGTGCGTATGAATGATCCTGGGTTGATAGTTTGGAGGTTAACTCCGACCTGTTGCACTAAGGTTGGTTTATAGTTTTTTTATCCGTAGAATGGGTTTGTGGGCCAGTGATGCATCAAGCTCGTCTGTTCTGGTTTACCGATGACGGAGAGAAAGGGATTCTACTCCTTGCCCACGGTGATGAGGTTGGATATTCATAAATTATTTCCTACACCCCTCCCGCGCAAATTCGGGTACATTTCCTTTAAATTTCACCTCCCTCATCCCTTCCTCATTAGAATATAAAACCAAGACAAATTGAAAGATGCAGTTTTACTTTCCTTAAGAATTTATACCGGTGCTAATTTCCTTATGTTGTCCTCATTCATTTCCCCTTAAACCAGGACGCTATTTTTTTAAACGTACACTTATCATAAACTATTTCTTACGTTTAAAAGTTCCATATGTATTCAATAAAAACCAATATGTTAATGTTATGTCCTATAGCTTAGCTAGAGATCGAACCAGCAACACGAGGAGTAAAATTTATATTTGTTTAGTCTGGTTTTCTGGTGTAAGGGAGTTAAGGTTCTAATCCCAGCTGGGCTTACAAAGGGTGTATTTTTGTAAATGGTTTTTCACTCCTCCTCTACGTGAATGAAAATATACGAGTATTTCCTTAAAATTCTACCTTGTTCATCCCTTTCCATCGGTGTAATAAATTAGGGTAGTCAGCAGTCTGACACCTTAAATTAGCAGGTATCATGTCTTTCTACCGGGTGCGGTTCCTGACATGGCCAAAAAATGTATCATTGGTGAAATGTGGGTTTCTCCTTTCACAGTATTGAAATAACGGGTGGAGGTTTGGATGTTGTGTTTATTTTAGATTTGATTTAGTGTATAAGTCATTTGCTGATATAATTAGTCGGTTCAGAAAGTGCACGTTAAATACCCCGAACAAATTAAAATGTAAAAAGTTATTCAGCATAGATAATAAATCATATTTGCTGTAAAATAAGAAACTAGTTTTTCTCAAAAGTTTTTAAAGTACAAATTTATGATAAATTCAAGTAAATTAAGTATTTTTTATGAAAATTAACCTTATTATAATACACTATATACATATATATACTTATCTAGCCCCACTTCTTACTATCCGTTTGGGTTGCACGCCAATATAGGCTACTAATTACGCTAATATGTTAGGATTGTGAAAGTATGAATTTAGAGGAAGTGTACCTGAATTTGCGTGGATTAAAAGTGGAAAACCATTTAGTAAAAAACCACCCACTCTCATTACACATGGCCGGGATTTCAACCCCAATCTCCCTGTCATCGGAAGTCTAGTCTATTGTAAGAGTGACATCTTAAATCATGCGGCCACCGAAGGAGGTTCACAAAGCCATGTATAATTACACATTTTTATTTGAGATTGCAAGTTCTAATTTTATAAAATACCTAAGACTAAGTACTACGTGTTCTGTTTCTATAATATTTCGACCATTTTTTTTTTGAATTACTGCTTCATCACGGCTCTTGAAACATGTTATATTAATGATCTGCGGGAAATATTTAACTACCCTTATATCTATTAATGATGACGACGCGGTGAGGTACTCAATTCCCTCGTTTTGGACACATGCACTTCCTTTGTTTTTAAACGTATCTTTATGTTGATAGAATATGTTATACCTTGACCTCAGTGGTCTTGGGGTAAAGCTCTCACCTCTGGTCTAGATAGTCATGGGTTTACACCCAACCAGGGTCGACAAGTTTTCCTTGAGCGATAAAAATCCATAGCACAACTTCCTTTTAAGGGGAAATGAAGCTTTGCGTCCCATGTCAATTGTGGCATCTGATAGAACCCTGGTAGACCCTAAGTATGTGGAATCATCTTTACCCACAAAATTGGTAGACCCTTTTACCCTCTCACATAGAAATTCTCGTCTGCTGGTATAATGTTTGTTCAAAAAGTACACGTTTAATACCACAAATAAATTCATAAACCGACTTATATCTAACTGTACACCTGAATACATGTAATGTAATGAAATTACGAAAAGTGGCCGGCTTTAAGTCTTCAAGCAATCACTTTTAGTTAACAACACTATACACTCGGTTTACCCTAAAACATAGCAAGCCTGCCTTGATGAGTTACACTATGATGCAGTTTATAAGATATTATCAGGGTATACAGAGTGCAAGTAAATTTTCTTACCTCAAATGTTAGACTAGCTTACTCCTAATGTGTAATCATTAAAGACAAATTCTTTACGTTAAAAAAAATATATATATATATTTAAATATTTTTTTTAGTTCAGGAAATATTTTAAAATTCTTTTTGCCCTCAAATCTATTTTTATATAGTCGCTCAATAACTACCTTAAATCCTTGAATAAAACCTGCTAACATCTCTTAAATATATATTCAATTGAACTGAAATAAATGTGTGTTTCTCACCCTCTGTTATCCGTCTAAACAGGTTTATACTGCACAGCAGGGATGAACAACCCTCTAAAATGGCGGAAGATTCTTTTTTTTTAGTCCTTATATGCCCATATGAAATATACTTATTTGATATCGTTACAATTATAAGTTATACTTTTAAAGATTCATAAAGGCTGGCTTGTTAGTTTAAAACAAAATCCTGAATCCAGTCTTCTACAGTAACAGACATGTAATAAATATTCTGAACTGTTACAAATACTTGTTGGCACTTTCTGTTCGTCTTTCTGTACTTTATTTTCGGAATTATTATCCGTTTAGACTGAGAGCGCATCGGCACAGCCATTTTTTTTTAAACACCGAATTTTACCTACTACCTGTTCAGATTAGCAGCATATGTATTAACTAAGCTAACGTGCTACGGATGAGGAAGGTTGAAAGAGGTAGTGTTCCTGCATTAGCGTGGTGAAGCAATAGAAAACTATTTAGGAAAAACTACCTTCTGTACACCTGACTAGGATTCGAACCTCGATCTCCCCATCATCGGCAGGTCAGTTTATTGTGGGAATGACACCTTAGACCATGCAGCCACCAAAGCAGTTTATAGCTCATTAGTTAGAGAAGTTGATGACTCTATGTTTAGAAAGCTATATGTTCTATTCCAGCCTGCAATTAATGGAGCTTTGAACATGTGTGTAATCGTCATAAAAGTCAAAGATACCAACATTAACGATTACGATTGAGTGATATAAATGTGTGGTTCTAGTTTAAATTATTTCGTAAATATATGTCCTTATCTAGTTTGTAAATACATTAAGAAGGCAGAGTTTTAGAACAAATGTTCCCACGTTCTAGCGAAGGGATAGCGGTAAACAATTCAGGAAATACTACTACACACTAATACTAATACACACTGTAGAGATATGAATCCAGACCTCCCTATCACCTGTAAAACAGACTTTACGATCTTTATGTTAAATCCACTTAGTGAATATGAATATAAATATAAATTCTTGTTTTATTTTCACTTCACAAGTGTGTATAGACCGCTTATAATACACTAAGTACCTTTTATTTATTTTGGAACGCCACTACCTCCTTTCTATGGAATATTTATTATGAAGAACAGATCGTGAACAAAAATAATCAGACGTGTGTGTGTGTGTGTGTGTGTGTGTGTCTGTGTGTAAACCCAGTCCTAGCTTCTAGATATGTAATAAATGAATAGCAGGACGAACCATTATACACGGCCCGGATTAGAATCAGGCTCCCTCACGAACCACATAACTATGAGGAACGAGCCAAAGTATTCACGTTCACATTCATAAATCTATCTCTATCTATCTCTATATAGGCTTACATATATCTATCTATAAACACATATATGTATATATATAGGATATATATAGACATAGGTAGGCCTATAGATGTATAATATATAGATATGTATATATGTAGAGATATACATAATATATATATATATATATAAGTGGATAGATAGCTAGAGAGAGATATATACATGATAGATAGATACATATATAGAGACAGATTGATAGATGGATAGATAGAGATAGATATATGAATTTGAACGTAATTACTTTGGATCGTGATCGTGATCGTCAAGATGTTCGTGAGGTAAAACCCAAGTCTATGGAGCCTGATTCTAATCTGAGCCGTGCCTACAAACATATTTAATATGTGTATACGGGTTCGTCCTGCTATTCACTTAATACATATCTAGGAGCTAGGACTGATTTGATAGAGCTACAGTTACCTAGGTAGATTAGTATTTAAGTCGTTAGTTGATAATAAGTTTAGAAAGTGCACGTTAAATAACCCAATTAAATAACTACACACACACACACACACACACACACTGTTACCCACATGATTTAAAGCGTTAGAATAAGTTTCCACAAAGAAACAGACAGGTAGGTCAGGGCTCGAATTCCGGCTGGATGTAATAGGGGTTGGTTTTCCATATACATCCTATAGATACACTAATGTGGGTATGCTCCCTCTTAAAACATTTTAAGGCATCTCTAACCCACAGCCATTAATCAATTGTCTGTTTAAGCTTACGAATTAGAAAATTAATATTTGTGCCCCCATACCCTGGTCGGACGTTGCTCCAAGGCCACAGGTTGCCAACCCCTTGTCCCAGAGCAATCGACAAGTTGTGGATTTGGTAGCTAAAAGTTTCCGAGGTGCGCCTTTCGCTCAAGGCAACTTCTTTTTCGGATAGCAAAGGGGAAGCTAAAAGTTGGAGAAGGAGTAAGATAAGAGAGAGAGAGAGACAAGGAACTTATCTCCTCCCCTTCTTCTTTCCCTCCACCCCCCTGCCCCCATCAGGCAAAGAGAAAAGAAAAAAAATGCTAAGGTGGCGGAGAAAATTTGATGAAGATGCAAAGGGGAAGCTAAAAGTTGGAGAAGGAGTAAGATAAGAGAGAGAGAAAGAGAGAGACAAGGAACTTATCTCCTCCTCTTCTTCTTTCCCTCCACCCCGCTCCCCCCATCAGGCAAAGAGAAAAGAAAAAAAATGCTAAGGTGGCGGAGAAAATTTGATGAAGAAATGGGAAGAATCCTTAAACCATTTGGCCCTAGGCTACTGAAACGGCAAACTCAAGAAAAAGTAAAGCTGAAAGAAAAGAGGGATTTATATATGAAATAAATGTACGCATTGAAAATGCGACTGCGGAGAATATTCAAACTATTAAAAGTGTGGGAAGCCTGTGCCAAATTAGGTTTCTACTGAACAGCAATAAAAAAAATACTATTCCAAGAATCTCGTATTTGAGGGAAAATATCCTCACACTGCTGTATTTCTTGGGGAAATTGGCAGCTCTGAAGCCCCTAGAACAATCCTAATTTATCTTAAAACATTATTTTACCACCCTATAATAAGGTTGGATATCTATAAGCTAGTGCTTTTTTACCTACATAGCGAAGTCATTTCAAGTAAAACATTTTCAAATTTATATGAAAACGTCACGTACAATTTGTCAATGGCTGAAATTGGATTTGGGCAGATAAATATCAATCATATCCAAGATTTGACCTTGTTATTAATTAATAGTGACATTTTCATGAGATATCCATGTTACAATTGTTACATGGACCATATATTTTTATCCGATTTGTCACTACTAGGAAGTTCCATTATTACATAGGCCATGTTTACATTTAAATAACCAAGGAGCATTTTTATACGCCTTATTTTTAAGTTCAGCTTGTGTGGCGGTATTCCTTAAGGAATCAAACTGTTTAAAAACTCTATTGGATAGTTTCCTTTTTCTATCATCCCTACAGTCGACTGAGTTCACACTAATGTAACAACGGACTTCTCGTTGTAAAATACTAAATACCTCTTCACTTATTTTGAGAACTTCATAATTTAGTGGGCACAGAATGACCATTAGATACAACAGTTGGGGTCGCTCTAGTTCCAAATGCTTCGTGAACTACCGAGCCGTGTGTCAATATTTCCTCTGGTCTTCTATGATATTTTCTTCCAAGCTGTATTTTTTTCACTTTTCAAATTAGCCTATTACATTATCCAATAACAGAAGTTACTGAGGATTTCCCGTACACTTTTGTTTAACTTGAGGATTTTAAACTCCTTCCACAGCTGAAAGTATGTAATGCTTGTCTGGATGGTTGATATCCTATGAGCATTGGTAAACATTATCTGAGGTCATCACTCCGTAACAGTAAAACTTTATTCTCAAATGGGAAATGACTGTTCATTATAGCCTATTCAGCAACAATACATAGCGAAGTCATTTCAAGTAAAACATTTTCAAATTTATATGAAAACGTCACGTACAATTTGTCAATGGCTGAAATTGGACTTGGGCAGATAAATATCAATCATATCCAAGGTTTGACCTTGTTATTAATTAATAGTGACATTTTCATGAGATATCCATGTTACAATTGTTACATGGACCATAGATTTTTATCCGATTTGTCACTACTAAGAAGTTCCATTGTTACATAGGCCCTGTTTACATTTAAATAATCAAGGAGCAATTTTATACGCCTTATTTTTAAGTTCAGCTTGTGTGGCGGTATTCCTTAAGGCATCAAACTGTTTAAAAACTCAATTGGATAGTTGCCTTTTTCTGTCATCCCTACAGTCGACTGAGTTCACACTAATGTAACAACGGACTTCTAGTTGTAAAATACTAAATACCTCTTCACTTATTTTGATAACTTCATAATTTAGTGGACACAGAATGACCATTAGATACAACAGTTGGGGTCGCTCTAGTTCCAAATGCTTCGTGAACTACCGAGCCGTGTGTCATTATTTCCTCTGGTCTTCTATGATATTTTCTTCCAAGCTGTATTTTTTCACTTTTCCATTAGCCTATTACATTATCCAATAACAGAAGTTACTGTGGATTTCCCGTACACTTTTGTTTAACTTGAGGATTTTAAACTCCTTCCACAGCTGAAAGTATGTAATGCTTGTCTGGATGATTGATATCCTATGAGCATTGGTAAACAATTATCTGAGGTCATCACTCCGTAACAGTAAAACTTTATTCTCAAATGGGAAATGACTGTTCATTATAGCCTATTCAGCAACAAATATAAAGGCATTAATGACCGATTTGTGTCAACACACCTCTAAATACTACTACTACTACTACTACTACTACTACTAATAATAATAATAATAATAATAACAGTGCAACAAATAATTGACTGTATCTAATGTATGGCTAGTAAAATGGTTGACTCATTCCATTTTAACAGTTTGGCCTTTGATGATGGTTGCATCATTTATTGTCTTCCTCTTGTAAGTTTATATTCTGCGTTCAACGTCAAATACATGCTTCTGCAAATTGTCTTCCATGTTTATGTCAGATATATCTTGAATGATTTCCAGGAGGGTATAGGTTGGTTCCCTCTAGTTAAACTCCTAACACTTTCTGCCGCCTAGGATCAGTATGTTGTATGTACATCTTGGGGAGCCAAATTTTCACAATCAAAACGTCAGGGTGAACTGTCCTTTGTGAAGATATCAAAGAAAGTTTCTAAGTTTCTCACAACTTCTTAGGCTCAGTCAATGAACCCCATATACAAATGAAGACAAAGATCTGCCTGAGAGGATATGACATTTTGACTATAAGATTGTATTTCTGCACATTTATCCTCCCACACGCTTTTGTTTTTAAGATGTATTTTAGTTAGCGTAGTCATTGATTTGTCTGGATACATATTTATGGAAATGTAATCTCAAACTAAATAATGATGTTGAACGTTAACTGTGTAATTTATATTTGCCAAAAATACAACTTTACTATTTCCAAATATTGACATGAAACCAAAAAAACCAACTATAAAACACAGGTCACTGTCACTGCCATTTCTCTATGGATTTGACATTGTAATTTCTATTCTAGTTTGTCCCTGCATTTGAAGTGCAAATTACAGTAGGATTTGGCTAGTTCAACATTAGTTATTTCAAAAAATTAGATAACTTGAAACCACCATGATTCCCCATGAAATTTATATTTAAATCAATGGTAAAAAATAACATTTAATTCGAATTTTAGAAGAAAATATTTGGATCATTAGAAGCCTATAATATTTTTAAAATTTTCAAGGTTTTACTGATTTTAAACCTAACTTCACCACCCCATACGCCGAGAATATGAAATAAAGATTGAGTTATCCTATTGACAAAATAGTAAATTATAAATTGGGGAATTATGCACTGGCGGCGAGCGGGTTTCTTAATTTAGGGGATGTGTTTGCTCGGCTTTCTTCAATTCTGATTTAAGTCTGCAATATTTGTATGCTATTTTTTCCAAGTGTTTCTATTATTATTATTTTTTATGTATAGATGTATTGTGTGTGTTTGTTTTATATAGCACATATCATATGTGTGTGATTATATGTAACATATTGATAGATAATTGATTTTTTGTGTAACAGCTGCCTAGAGACTCATAAAAATTGTTATTTCGATTTTTTTTATATATCCCTTGGACTTCGAATTTAAAAAGTTCTACTGTAGCATGTCAACGAATTAAAATTATTAAATAAATCACGTTTTTATAATATTATTTATTTTATCAGTTTTCCAGTTTGAGAGTCTTGCGCACCTCTTAAGTCGTTCTTCTAAATTTCACCAAATTCATCTTTTTAGCTCAGTGAAAAGTACTAATAACGTTCTGTAAAAATATACAAATATACAGACACCATTACACTTTTATTAATCTAGAAGTTAATTCCTTACGCCTACATTTTTAAATAATACATATTATTTTTAATAAAAAATTATTTCTTAAATAACATGGGATTTCTGGACCTTTCCATCTTGTTTTAGCACTCCCTCTAAGTGTTCCCCTCAAGAGCCCATCGAATGCCCAAAAAATCATATACAAGATTACATTCGAACCAGAAAAATATTTGTTTGTAGAATTGAAGGAAACTGGAGGAAAAGGATGAAAGTCACTTAACACACACTTTTCAGGACGAAAACTCTTATATCTTAATTCTCATAAAGGGCAACTCCTTTTCTTTTAGCCATAGCACAGATTTATCTGATTGCCAAACCCTTCCTTCACCTCTGACACAACTTGTGAATGTGGGGAATGCCAGGCCTCCACCGTGGTTCGGATCCCACGTCAAACTGTAGGTCCTCCATTTCATCTCATATACACACATTAGCGTAAGTGCGTATAGGCGAACGGTTAGTAAGACGCGATTATAATAATAATAATAATAATAATAATAATAATAGTAATAATAATTTCAACCATAATATAAAGTGCATTAAAAAAAGTCTCATAATTATGTAACAAATGACAGCACTAGCTCAATTTGAGTTAGATTGAAACTTACCCTTTTTTACCATTGTACCATTCGTTTAGCGTAACAACAGATAGATTCTGATCATTTCATTAAATTTGTTCATTTTAAAATTATTATTTTTCAATGTTGTATTTTTTTAAATGTGGTAAAAGAGTTTCTCTGGTCTCAATTCTACTGGTTTTTCTAAGGTGGGATGGAAGGGGACGCGGGAAAATGCCAGCGTTTTCGTAATTTTTATAGCAAAACTTTTTTTTTGCTAATATAAATAAAATATTTCTCCAGTACAAACAGAGTTTAATTTTCTTCACATGTTGATATCAACAGTTTCTGAATATCTATTGTGAGCATAGCGGAATTAGATGAGAAACTGTTTAAATGAAAATAAAAAGTTGCCATTAAATTACATTACACACTTGACAGATAATAAAGAAATTTTAAGTCAATCATCTGAAGAAAATTTAATTATATATTTAAACTGGAGAAGTATTTGGCTTATTTTGGCCAAAAAAATGTTTTGCCATAAAAACTGAAAAAAAACACTTATTTTTTCTCACATCGCCTTCCATCTCACCTTAAGTGGCATAAAAAACGCACCAGGATACGATGCGTGGATTGACCTATATTGTCTATACCCTGATTTTGGTTGGAAGAACAGTAGAGAGTATATATTCACCCGCCTCGGTGGCGTAGTTGGCTAACGCACTAGTCGTTTTGAGCTCGACTTCTGAGGATGGGGAGATCTAGGTTTGAATCTTGGTCGGGTGAAGTGTGGGTGGTTTTTCCTAAATGGTTTGCCACTCTCCCTCCACGCAAATGCGGGTTCACTTCCTCTAATTCAACGATCCCAATTCCTAATCCATTAGCGTTATTAGTACTTAAAGCGTATAACGCGAACGGGTAGTAAGACGCGGTGCTAAATAAATAATAAAAAAAGTAGAGAAAATTCAAATATATTTATTTGCGGCCAACATTGATAACATTTTACTTTATTATTGGTTTTATTTTATTAGCATTGGTAATATCTATCAAAAGTGACATCTGCAGAGAACATGACTTTATGTATGAATGTATTAATATTGTTTTAGTGACTTTAGTAACTTATTTCTACTGTTCTTCCTACCAAAATCATGCTAGAAAGCTAGGTGACCGTAGGGTGAGAAGGTGTCCAGTTAAAGTACCTTTGAAAATTGTATGGATTTCCAGGATGCTTGACGTGTTTCGTTCTATAATATATAATTATATATAGAGCCGTTCCGGTTACTCAGGGTCAGATTCATAGCCAGTCCGAGTACTACTCAAGTGCGTCTCGAAACAAAATACAAGACGAAACCTACCTGAACTCGAATGGAATTGGCGAGTTTCACTGCGATCTTCAGGTGTCATGTTTGATTACTTATAAAACAAAACTAATATAAAAATTAACTGTTACTGGCTGAAAAAAATTTGTTTGTATTTTCTGAAAGGCTTTTCATATGAAAATAGGACCATACCAAACTTTTATCATAGCTGTAACCTTTACGTCGAGTCCATGTTGGAGGGAGAGAGTAAAAAAAGTCCCTAACCTTCCCTGACCATTGCAATTTAGCCTATTCTGCAACATAATCATTCCATTAAAATTTAGCTCTTCACAATACACGCTATACTTTACAAATGAAATTAATCATCATGTTATTCTAATCAATATTGTCTGTTACATCAAAATAATAAAGCCTAACTTATAAATTATAAATATAAATAATAATTGTGTTGATGAGTTATTCTAAATTATGATTATAAAGCAAAAGATGAACATCATTTTTACATTTTTTTGATTTTATTAGAAGTTAAATCAATTAAATCACGTAAGTGCATTATATAATGTTTATAAAATTACGTTGAAATCTATAACATTTTTTTATGAAACTGGATTTTCAGTGGGTTTTTTTATTATTAATTTAGCACCGCGTCTTACTCCCCGTTCGGGTTATACGCTTAAGTACTAATAACGCTAATGCATTAGGAATTGGAAAGGTTGAATTTTATGCCAACAAGGGGGTGTATATTAAATTAACAAGTTATTTATGGTGTTTTAAAATAATTGTGTAGCTAATTTTTAATATTAGTTTAAGGTGTCGGACTTCTGTGCTGGTAACCGGGGTTCAATCCTCGGCCCCGGCACATATTTATCTGATTACCAAACCCTTCATTCACCTCTGACAAGACGTGTATTAATCACAATTTGTGAATGTGTGGATTGCCAGGCCTCCAATATGGTTCGGGTCCCACGTTAAACTGTAGGTCCTCCATTTCATCTAACAATCACCCTACCATTACACACTAGCGTAAGTGCGTACAACCCGATCGGGTAGTAAGACGTGGTGCTAATAATAATAATAGTTTTGTAAATCTAACCTATTAAAAGTGGCTCCCTGGCCCTTAAACAGCATTTTAATCGTTATTTGTTACAAGGACTTATAACTTTACAACTTAAAAATATTATTCAAAATCTATATTTAAAATACTATACTTTTTTAGTTAACTTCATAAAACCACTTTAATTTCAATAATAATTTTAAAAAAACAGTTTTATTTGGAGAATTTAACGTTAAAATTTTAACCTAATATTACAGAAATACAAGACTTATAAATTAGCTTAACTTGCAAATTTAAACACCAAAATTAATAATATATATCTTAAACCCTATCTAAGGACCAGTCTGGATCTATCCAGACATAGGAATAGACCCTCTTATTCACTTAGTGACGTAGACGCGACATATTGTAATTTCATAGGGAGATGTCTGTATAATAAAACATTGTACATTTAATTCCGCACTCAAATATAAACTTATGACATAAATGACGTTGCCTACTTGAAGATTAAAAAGCTATTTTGTGAAGCGGATTGCATCTTAGCTTGAAGCACTTGATTGCTATCACACTTAGACACTAATGTACGAAATAGAATTATTATTATTAGCACCGCGTCTTACTACTAGTTCGGGTTATACGCACTTACGCTAATGTGTAATGGTAGGGTGATTGTGAGATGAAATGGAGGACCTACAGTTTAACGTGGAATCCGAACCACGGTGGAGGCCTGGCATTCTCCACATTCACAAGATGTCTTGTCAGAGGTACGAAATAGAAAAGGGGGAATAAAATGATAAGTTCACCCTCCGATAACTTTTTTTTTATCTGCTGATAGCACTTCCCCTCTTTATCTGAAAAGTTTACAAACTCACTACACGATTTGTTCCTTGAAAATATTGACTTGCTTTATAGGTTCGCACCGACTTTAAAGTTACTCCGAAATTTTGAATTTTTTTCGGTTGTTGAAAATATGTTTTTAGAATTTTTTAGAATTTTCTTGTTGGTTACAGGCTAGTAGCTATAAGTTTGTCAAATTTCAAGTTTCTAGCTCATATGGAAGTGGGTAAACATTAATGTCAGTGAGTGAGTCAGCCATGTAGCCTTATATTAGGATGAAAATGTATGTTAAAAAGTTAACACAAAACCTACTTCAACATAAAAATAATAATGTTGTGACAATGTAAGACCATTTTTAGAATTATTTAGGAAATTGTGGTTTTTGTTTCAACGTAATATCTTTAAAAATCGCTGAATAAAACGTAAATTCATTTGAAACTGTAAATGCTATCTTGACCAGCCATGACGTCAGAGGTGGGCCACGTCCTTAATATAATTGGGAAAGAATAACTCTAATCTAATTTTAAAATATAAAGTATTTCCTATGCAAGTGCGTAGCCATTGTGTCAAAAATTTTAACACGTTTCACGTAAAAAGGTGTAACAATATTAACATTTTCAAACGTGCGAAGAATATTTTAATTCCATTCATCTGACAATTTGATTTAATGTTGTTGTGGGACCGGATGTCTTGAAGATTAATTTAAGCCAATCGCATTATAAAGGACATAAATGTATATAAATGTCAGTGTTTAATAATAATATTTGAATATGTGTTATTAATTCCTTAGATTAAACATAGCCTAAAATATAAATTAGGTTTATTTATTCTGTATTATTATTATTATTATTATTATTATTATTATTAGCACCGCGTCTAACTACCCGTTCGGGTTGAACGAACTTACACTAATGTGTAATGGTAGAGTGATTATGAGATGAAATGGAGGACCTACAGTTTAACGTGGAATCCAAACCACGGTGGAGGCCTAGGATTTCACACATTCACAAGTTGTGATTAATACACGTCTTGCCAGAGGTGAAAGAAGGGTTTGGCAATCAGATAAATTTGTGCCAGGACCGAGGATTGAACCCCGGATCCGCAGCATGGAAGTCTGACACCTTACCCCTAGACTGCCAGATCACCCTATTTGATCATATTGTTATACATCTGTTCTAATTTTTTATTTATTTTAATTGGACTTCATCTTACTAGCCGTCTGGAATATCAACATAATCACACTAATGGGATAGAAAATAAAGAGTTATAAATTAATATAAATGTATTTAAATTTGTGTGGAGGGATGGTGGGAAACAATTTAAGGAAAAAATATATAAGCTATGGGGCCTAACTTAATCATTCCATTAGTGTAGATACGCGGATATACCGGCTGGGTAGTAAGACGCAAATCACGGAAGAATTTTGTGCAAAGCTTGGAGGACAAAAATATGTTTTATTTTTCATGCATACAATCATGATTTTTCAGTTAAATTTGACCTAAAATTATTACTTCATCCCTACCCTCTAATTTAAATCGTTAAAGTTGTGTTGAATTTTTGCGTCAAAGAGTATATTTTATTAATCACCGCATTTTACTATCCGTTCGGGTTATGTGGCTAAGTATTGATTACAGTAATGTGTTAGGAATTGTCCATGTTAAATTTAGAAAAAGTGTATCCGCATTTGCTTGAAGGGAGAGTGGAAAACCATTTAGAAAAAACCCACCCTCAGTACACCCGACCGGGATCGAAATCCGATCTCCTCGTCTTTGGCAGTCTAGTATATTGCTAGTGTAGTGGCTTAGACCATGTGGCCATCGAAGCGGGTTGAGGATGGGTCAATCTACCTTTTAATGTATAGCTTAATCTGTATGTGTGTGAGTTTATCTTCATCAAACACTAAGACAGACCCGATAAATGAACTTCTCGTACTTTATAAATACAAATTTTACATAAAAACGGCAAAGCAATTTTTACTTTATATCATGAGTACATATACACAGAAAGGCCGGCCAAAATATACTGTTTCGCAGCATTTGGAAAACAAATAAAAGTTTGATCGAATTAAAATGTAGTCTTCTTTTATTTAGTTGGCCTAACATACAAAATTTTATCCACGCTTTGTCAGGAGAAAATATAAATCATGAGAGTAAACGGACTCGAGACGATTTCTTGCGACAATATCCGGTCGATCTAAGACCGACCTACTTTTGTGAGTTGTATAGGGTGAGTCTTTGAGAAGACTTTGAAAAAGTTGTGATGGGGTCCATCAGATAATGGGAATTGTCACTAACAGAGAATGGACCTCTCCAACGACAGGAAATCGTCTATGTCACGGACATAAAAGATCCAGTAACTGAGGAAACCCTTATAATACTCGGAATATTGGAACACAAACAGAAAGTTGGGTAGCATAATAATAAATTACTTTACGAAGAAATACTTCCCTTAAAATAGTTTAATTTCCATAAATTTTGATTTCAAAGTAATTTAACTGTAGGCCTACGATAAAAATGGAACAAGTGAAAGTAAGGTGATCTCTATCTTGCATATCGAATTTATTTTCTTAAATTTTTTAATTAAAAAAACCCATCTCGATGGCCGTGTGGTCTAGGGCAATAGATTAGACTGCCGATGACAGAAAGGTCGTGATTCAAATCCTGATGTAGTGTAAGTTTGTGGGGGCTTTTTACTAAATTATTTTCACCCTCTCTCTCCACGCAAATTAGGATACACTTTATCTAAATTTTACCTTCCTCATCCCTAACCTAATCACGTAATTAGTACATATGCATATAACCTGAACAGTCAGAAAGATAAAAACAAAAATATATATGACAAAGTTTTTGATAATATGATTCATCAGGTTTCCATCTACCTTTATGATAGGTCGCCTGCACGCCTTCCTGTATTCAAGTGACCGCCGTGACCGACTGGCCGTTGCGGTCAAGTGAGCTTTGTCACAGCATTTTCACCGGCCGCTGCGGTCAAGCGAGCTTTGTCACAGCATTCTCCCTGGCCGCTGCGGTCAAGCGAGCTTTGTCACAGCATTCTCACTGGCCGCGGGCGGCGGCTTTTAACTTTAGCTTCTTGTGCATCGAGTGCGAGTCCTTGTTTTTTTATTACCGCGTCTTACTACCGGTTCGGGTTACACGCATATGTACTAAATACGCTAATTATTTTAGGAATTAGGAAGGTTATATTCAAAGGAAATGTACCCGCATTTGCGTGGAAAACCACCCTCAGTACACCCGACTGAGATTCGAACCTCAATCGTCTCGTCATCGGCAGTCTAGTATACTCAGAGTGGTGCGTTCGTCCACGCGGTCACCGAGGCGGGTTGTTAATTCTTGAAGATAAAGGTTGCTAATACGTTTTAAAAATAATATGTTCTCGTGTGAGCTGAGCGCAAGTTTGGGTTAAAATATATATCTATGTTTTCCCATCAACAATTTATATAAAATAATTGCAAAATATAAGTAACACAGATACATAATTATTAACATTTAAAATAATCTTCGTCGTTTAGTTTGATAGTCAAGCGTTTGTTTTGGAATGCTATAATTTCAAAGTAAAACAACATTGCAATTAGGATCATTTTTAAGAATTAATTTATTCCTTCCCTTAACATATTTGGTAGGTTTTATCAATTTTTCTATAAAGCAGTAGGCCTGGATCAGGGTCAAACTCAGCCTCCTGAGAACAAACGAGAAGCTACTTTAATGAAAAAGTACCGGCCTCCGGGCTAGAAATCTGAAATTAACGGCCGGAGGCTTGGTTGTGCTGACCACACGACACCCTTTATCCGCAGAAGTTGGCACTATCTTCGCCAACATTCGGGGGCCGCTCGGTTGGTATGGTTCGATTGAGGTTTGACGTCGGGGAGATTTTTTTTCTTAGTATGAACAGTTTAGGTACAGATATGTATTTGAATTTGGTGTTTTTAGATGTTTCGATCATTGTGTGCACAATTGTATACAAACAATACTCTAACACCGTCTACTAGCAATAATGTTTTACTGTTTTTCATCTTTTAAGTAATTTTGTATGCGTTTGTAGACATAAGAATAGTAGAAGTAGATAGTGCTGTGATCTAGCAATTGGTATTGGAACTACTAGAATATATTTAAAGAAAGCAAGTTTTGACAAAGAAAATTCATGACCGAAGGGTTAAATGTGTAATTTACTTCTACTGTCCTTAAATATCACTCTTTAAATAACCTTGAAATTAACTATTTCAGTACATTTTATTGTTTAAGAAATATGTAACGTTGAAAGTGTACAATTAGATCCAAGGAATTCAAATGCAAGTTTTCTACAATACTATCAATGAACGTTACTTACTAGAACTTTAAAGAAAGGACGAATTACGGAATTCTATTTCAATCACTTCTTCATTATTATTTTTGTTTCACCCTTTACAACATGTGGCCATTTTAATGACAAATGCATCTTTGATATAATATTTTGTATACACAATCTCTACAAACAAACACAATAATCCCACCACTTGCTTAAGCTTAGTCAAGGTCCTATTATTTGTTCCAAACAATAATTAGCTGTCATTTCAAAATGTACATAACGCCTTCTTATCGTAACCTGTGCTGCTATCTACCGGCACTACGCAAGAAGCTCTTCATTGGTGCCATCTATTGACACTGAATAATTTTTATTGGGGAGTCACGCATACCAAACAGAGTTATACCACGGTTTATATATATTAAAAAAGATATAGCCACGCAAATCGTAACTCGAAGTGAAGCTCAAGAAGTTTTTACGTCGTAAATGCAGCAATAACAAGTAAATCCCATCTTTATTGTTAGAGTTTAAAGGCCCGGCGACACAATGAGGTTATTAGGGAGCCCGGTTGAAGCTCAAGAAGTTTTTACGTCGTAAATGCAGCAATAACAAGTAAATCCCAGCTTTATTGTTAGAGTTTAAAGGCCCGGCGACACAATGAGGTTATTAGGGAGCCCGGTTTTATTACCCCTACAGTCTGGTTAAGACCAATTGTGCGCTTATCAGAGGTTACTTGTTTTAATTTATTTTTAATATATTTTAATATTAACTTAAACTCAATATTTGACTACATGTTCCATTTTAAGATGATTCAATTACTATAACGATTTTTTAGACTTTTATATTTTTTGGATGGTAATTTTATCTTCCACAAGAGCTAGGCAGAGTGTTATAGTTGGATTAAATGATACCAATGGCGTAGAAAGAGGGAGTGTCTGGGAGATCCAGATATCCCCTCCCTTAAATTTGATGGATCCCCCTAAAGATTACATATACATAAAACAACTTTTATTGGTTTAAGTTAAAGTTAAATTTTGTAGTAGACATCCCCTTCCCCCTAGAAAAATTAGTTTTTTGCACCCTTGTATGATACTACACCAGTTAATTTTAAAAATGGTTTTATTTAACGATAAATCATTGAAAATATTTCAAAGTTTGTCTTCGATTTTGGTTGTTTTATTTCATACAGCGGCCTTATTATATTATGTACGGTACGCGATCTATTTGTTGAGTGTAATCACAAACGGGGAAAGCATGCCATCCAGGACGTTAACAAAAGGTCCGCCATGTTGTGACACATGTGCAAGTTAATGTATCACGTGTGAGAGTTCAATAACAACAACACGTGTTCACATTGTTCGTAGCCGTTGCTTGATGTGACGTGCAAGGGGTACAATACAGCACGCCAAACACCTCACTCCCCAACAATAGGTTATTAGTACAGAACCGGCTGGTGATTGGAACATGTTGAAACGGTAAATTATAATATACGCACACGATCAGGATTATTTACAAGCTTACATGGCTTGGCTCTGAATAGAGGGAGTCTGGTTTCAATTCTAACCTGCGGTGATGTAGCTGGGTTTTTTTTAACATTTTGGAACTGTATTCCATCTATAATATTCTTCTAATTTAACCTTCCCATACTATCACCTTGATAAGATAAATCCATTCGTTACTAGCCAATACAACGGCCATCGTTGGAGGGGGAGGCAGGGAGAACACGTCACCCCCAATAATCTCTTCCAAAGGGACATTCTTAGTACAGTAGAATAAACGGACTCGGGAGCTTCACGCTGGGAGGGGGTGGGGGTGTTAGAAAGGGTGTCACACCCTCCAATGTTAGAGAAAGCTTGAAAGCTAAAAAAAAAAAAAAATCGAAGAGTCGAAATCTTGAGTCGGAAGAATTCTAAAACTACTTGTGTGCATAGTACTTTGGATCATGAAAACTCCTTAGCACAAACTTGTGCAGACAATTTTCAAATTTCCAAACTATCAATCTCTCTTCAAAAGTTCCCAACTTTATAGCTCATCAAACATTTAAAGGAGATACTTTCTGTACCTGGTTGTATTGAAAGCTTAGTTAATCAAGTTGTCTAGTAACGCTCTTGTTATTGCCTACTAATTTTAGGTAATGTTTTAAGTTTATCACTTGACAAAGCCTGGAGTTTTTATGACCTGAAACTTGTTAGTTTCCCTACACACTGTGATGGTGAATTTCAAAACAAATAACACTTTTAACTTGAAAAACCCTTCTTTTAAAACTTTAAAAATACCGGTGCCTAAAAGCTCAAATTAAGGCACAATTTATCTCTTCAGATTTTACTGTTTTCCCGAGGAAGAACCTCTTGGCGCCCTATTAACTTGGGGTACTCCATACTCTCATTGCCCCCAGTGTTCTCGAAGTTTCCCTTGTTACCTGGAAAGCTAGGAATTTTTATAATTTCAGAAAGCCTAGAGCTGTAAAATTCAAATACTCACACTCCTCTCCCCCTAAGATATCTTTCATGAGATATCCCTGTAAACAATTGTTTTAATCAGAAAATTGAAAATACACGTTGGTACCAATGCATACATGATTATGATAGCTTTTTATATGACTTAAAGAATGAATTATGCTACTATATTATTCGTGTTATTCATTTGGCACGAAATAATTTTTATTTTATGATTTAAATTGGAAAATAAACTTCTCTACCCCTCCCAATAATTTAATATTAGATACGCATATGCTCAAAACCTTCATTAGAATGTATTGAAGCATTTTATATAAATATATATGAATGTACAATCAAATATTAATAGGAAGAGCTATATCTGACAGCTAGAAAAATTACTAATTTTACTTTACATATACACGTATACATACGTCAAGCCATATGCTCTTCAATTCTCCCGTTTACCCGCTTTGGTCTAAGGCGTCACTCTCGCAATAGATTTTAGTGTCAATGACGGAAATATTGGGGTTCGAATTCCGGTTGAGTGTGCTGAAACTATTTTTTTCCTAAGTGGTTTCCCACAATCCCTCCACGCAAATGTTGGTACACCTCCTCCAAATTCAACCTTACTCGTCTCAAGCACATTAACGTGATTAGTGTATTTGCGAAGAACTTAGACGGGTAGTTCGACACGATTCCAAAAATAATATTGTCACATTTGATAAAATTAATATTATCAATATCTATAAATAAACAATAATAATATGGTACAATATTTTAAATGTCCTTAAATAAGTTTGTATCTTCTAAAAGGTTCTTCCGACGAGAATTGTAGACTATTGTATATTCGAATTCCCATAGAAATAATCTTATTTGACAGTTCAAAACGATATTAGATTTATTTCTTACATAGTAATATGCCAAACTACGTAATTTAAAGTTTTATCTTTAGACATATGAAAAAGAAGCTCACCATATGGCAAAACATTTTAGAGCGGATAAAAACAATGAATGCCGAGAGGCCGATATTGTAAAAAATTAAGTTATTTTGTTAAAATTAATATATGATTATATATTAATTAAACTAATAATAGAGTACCCTAGGAATAAAATCAAAGTAATTGTAAAATTACTATAAAGTATTTTTTGAAATAGAAAATGATACCTCAGTTTATTTTTACTATCTTGCTACCTTACAGGTAGAGAAATATTTTGTGATCTTAAAACAAATAAAACTCAAGATTTGGAGGAATTTCGACACTTCATGACACCCCGAATAAAAACATAAGGTTTTTGCGATGTCTGTCTGTGCGTCTGTCCGTCCGTCTGTATGGGTGTATATCTGTCTGTAGCTCGGAGTAAAGCCAAAATTATTTTACCGATCGGGCTAAAACTTGGTAACTAGGGTTTTCATAAGGTTGCCCCGAGGGGTTTTAAGAATTGGATATCCAGCCCTAAAATTAAGGGTAGTTTCCATAAAGTGGAAAGAGAAATATCTACTTTATTCAAATCTGCTCTAACTATTTTTATTAAATTTCATTTCTAAGCATTGATAAATATTACAAACAAACTCTCAATTTTTCGTCAAAATAACGTAAAGGGTTCCGGTTTTAGTCGAAGATTGTGATTTTTTATCCTATCTCTCTAACACTCTGAGATCTGAAATTACTTATCATTGCAAATATGTAGGTCTAGCATATTTATAATAAAAGTCATTTATTCGAAACATATTTTTATAAAACCAATAATCAAAGTAAATGTAAAATTAATGAAAAGTATTGTTTGAAATAGAAAATTACACTTCAATTAATTTTTTTGTTTGTTTCATCATTCAACTACTGATTGTCAAAAGGCACTTAATAAAATTAACCGCTTGTGAAACCCTCAAGAGAAAATAAAACTGCGCAAAGTTAACGTATGATTGAATTCAAATGCATGGTTTTTATGTTATAACATAATCCCCCAAAACAACATACGGTTTTATTAACGGTTTCACAAAGCTTATTAATATGATAAAATGGGCTAGAATTCTTTCAAATGTTAAATGTGAACTTTAGCTCAAACCAATACTACGCCAGCCCTGCTGATCATGGAAATATACCCTGATTTTATTAGGAAAAACAGTATCTAGTAGTTACTAAAAGTACTGAATCAATTTAAATATATTCATACATCAAGTTATATGAGCTGCAGCTTTCATTTTGTATATATACCTACATAAAATAACACATGTTATAGTAAAATGTTATCGATGTTGGCCGCAAAGAAATATATTTGATCTTTCTGAACTATTTTTCCAAACGAAAAATCAAACTATTGCTCTACAAACAACTAAAATAGCACGCAGATGAAATTTTAAGCGGCTTTGGCTAAAACAATTTTGTATTAAATAACTAAACTGTTATATGTGTTAATTACTGTTACAGCCGCATCTAATCATCATATTAATTTAAATTGACAAATTACACCTGTACATGGCCATAGAATCCCAGCACTTTGGCTTAGTTAGCGTATGCTTTTACCACTGAGCAATTTAAGAGGCTCAGGATCAATATTAACAGCTTTAACGCTGAGTCCGTAATGGACGTGCGGAAATCGTCAGCTACATTGAGCGATCAATTTATATCACGAGCTATCAGATGACGCAACCATCTTCGAAATATGAGTAAAAATGACCCTGGGTGAAGGATGACTTCTGTATAGATCAGTGGTGTACTAAGCAAAAGGTCCCGGATTCGATTGCCGTGTCCAGGAGTCATTTTTCAATTTACAGAATATAAAACAATGTTGTTAAGGAGTATGCACAGAATCGGAGCATTTTTTTTATCATGGCATCTTACTGCCCTTTTGGGTTATACGCTTGTGTACTAATTACGTTAATGGCTTTAGGGATTAAGAGAGCTATAATTAAAAGGAGTGTACCCATATTTAGGTGAAGGAAGCGTGGTGAAGCATTTTGGAAAAACTACCCTCAGCACACCCAAGAGAGACTTGAACCTCGATATATCTGTCCGCGGCAGTCTAGTATACTGCAAGAGTAGCACCTTAGACCATGCAGCCATCAAAACGGGTAGTAAAATATTGGCAGGGGAAAATATGTAGTGAGTAAGGGTCTAAATTTTTCGTTTGACAATATTTCTACAGACGAATGGTAGTCCTTAAAATAATTCATCCTTTTCATTAGATTTCTGTTAGATAGTTGGCAATACTTATAGCCAATATCGATTCTATAACATAAAAGTAAAAGAAAAAAAATTGAAATAGGCCTACTAACTCTGTAAAATAATGGGGTTGAATCATAATATTAATTTTATGCCAGGCCTCCACCGAGGTTCGGATTCCACGTTAAACTGTAGGTCCTCCATTTCATCTCACAATCACCCTACCATTACACATTAGCGTAATTCCCCATAACCCTAATGGGTAGTTAGACGCGGTGCTAATAATAATAATAATTGTACTAAACCATGATTAATAAGATAATTTATAATATTTTTTTCCTAAACGTAACAAAATCTCGATGAAATTGCGACAAATGACATTTAAAAAAAAACGAAAAACATACAAATTTAATTGAATAAATCTTACAAAATGTAAATATATTTTATATTTTTAGTAGCTATATGACTGCACCATAGAACAGTAACCATCACCAAATTATTGTCCGTGGATTTCCGGGTGAAGCGAAAAAACTATCCCGCTTGAAATTTTACTATGCGAGTTTGTTTGTAATCTCCAACGTACATAACAGCACCGTCGCCGGAAAGAATTACGATGTGCGAAGATCGTGACGATAAATATACGCTTGTTTGGTTTTTGTATCGCGCTTTAACAGGCAAGTACGTAGTAAAATGTGCTGGTTTACGCTTGAAAAAAAACGCACATACTAGAATTGCGTTCATGGGAAGTGGCATAGAACAGGTGTCAAAAGCTCTGATTTTAGTTTCGGTAGTCATACGAATTCAGATATAATTATTATTTTATTTCCCCGTGTTGTTCTTTGGTTTTTCACCGTGTTTCACGACTAGTTTGGGTTCTACCCGTAAATATGAACTACGCTAGTGGGGTAGGGACGAGTAAAGTAGAATTTAGTGAAATTGTACACGTATTTACGTGTAGAGAAAGTAGGAAACCATTCATAAAAAAAACACCCTCAATACACTGTTCAGGGATTCGAACCCCGATCTCTCCTGTAACACACAAACTAGACTGTTTTTAATACAGTCCTTTTTTTATAGAAAGTACCTTTTAGTAAAGGTAGATATATTTGTTTGCAGTAAGCAACTATAACATTCTACTATTTTATTATTGTTATTTTATAGGTATTGATAATATTTATCAAAGGTGAAAGCTTCAGATTATATGACTTGACGTATGAACGTTAAAGTAGATCTAGTAGGTCTTCTGTCGAATTAAGTCCTTCCTATGAGAATTGGACTATCCTACCAGAAATATCATCATAATTGCACTAATGGGGTAGGAGTAAGAAATACAGTTTAAAGAATGAATGCCGAATTTGCGTGGAGAGACATAAGGAAACATTTATTTTTAATCTATTCGATACATATGGCTGAGATTCAAACGATGTCTTTCCTGATTCCAATAATCCTGATTGCGAACAGTTAAAATTGCAAACGTGAAATTTATTTGGGAAGGAGTCCAGATTGCGGATACGCCATGTTGTTGTGATATCTTGCCCCCTAATTTGATAATAGGGATGGGAGCCCATGGTAGCCTAGCAGTCATACGTTCTTTCAGCCTCTTCCACTAGACAGACCTGACGAGGTTCACGCCTTAGCCTATGTGTCAGGAGATAATAATTAGTGTATATGGTATATCATACATCATTGAATCTGGAACTTAATCCTTGTTTCAACTATGGTGGTGTTATTTCTGTCTCTAAAACTTGATCCGTCTAAATGGATGTACTAAGTATTATCTCTAGGAACAACAAGTAATCTACAATGACCGGCTGAAATACCAGTTAATTACAAGGATAGTAATATTATCATCTTTTGTTCAGAGTATTTAGTTTTTTTTGTTTTGTTTTTTTATTTGAGGTATTTAACCTGTTTTTCTGAACCGACTGATTATATCAGCACACGACTTATAAACTAACTTAACTCTAGAACAAACACAACAGCCAGTCCCCAGCCGTTAATTCATCATTGTTAAAGGGAAACACTCATTTCACCTATGTTAATTTGTCAGCCATGCTGATAGCTGAACCCGGGACTCTTAGCTCAGTAGAAAGACACGTGTTTGACTAGTATTTGTTGTTAGTGTATAGTTAGTAGCATTTACGAACATATTTAATAAAACCACTGTAGAGACCACTTACATTTACATGGCATCAAGCAAAATTTTGTACCCGACTGAACTTTTATTTCATCCTCTATCACATAATTTTGGTCCAAAAATTGTCTTGTGACATTGAAAGGAAATCATTATAAGACCATTTATAATGGATGTTCATGTCCGTTGTTTTTCTTGATTATTGCTAATTGGATTTTTAAATTAGGTAAATGAAATCTAAAACATTTAAATCGGACCACTTTAATTTTATTTAGTTTTGTGAAATAGTTTATAATTAAAAGCTGTATTTCTTATAAAGTGCTAAAGATAAATAAGAATGATTACCCTTTTAGAAATTGTTGAGCATTATTTAGGATATTGTTAATTTATTCCTTAATTCTAGAGACAGGGTTTTTCCGAATCATATACATCGGAAATCCGATTTATATGAAGTACTCTTTTGAATAAAAAAATTGTATTAGCTCCGATTACAATAAATTTCTGCGATATACAGTACATTAATGCTTCAGTTGCGCTTATATATATATATAATTTTAACTTTTTGAACACAAAAGTTAAAGTATTGCCACAGTAAAAAATAATCTAAACTGAAATGTTTATGGATGACGACGTCTCAAGACCCCCCGAAACCTAAAAAGTGGTCTTTGCAATGCCGTCTGTCTGTGTGTTTGTTTAAACTTAAAATTAAGAATAGTTTAATAAAGGGTGAAAAGAGAAAAAATAGATTTTCTCAAAATTGGCTCTAATGATTTTGATTAAAATCCGTATCTAGACGTTAATTAAGATTATAAATAAACTAGCTATATTCATTTTCCCATGATAATGAATTTTAGGGTACTTTACAGAAATAGAAACTTCCATATCTATTTGAGATACTAAATAATTTATCATTGCAAACGTGTAGTACTATTAAAACTAAAAAATATCATTTATATGAAATATATTTTTATAAAACCAACAGTTTCTGAGATGTTGGCAAATATATTAATACAATTTTGTGAGTTTTAGTTGTAAAGAGATACTACTTAAGTTTTAACACAATAATTCTCCAACGCCATAGAGAAATAATATAAGTAAGTCTCTTAAAAAGTTTTTGATATTTTTCCTTAAACTTCTTAGAAAAAATGTTTGTACAACAATGATCTATATCCATTTTAGATTCAATAGTAAATATTCCATTTTTTATTGGTCAGAATTTATAAATGAGGAATTTTGAGGAATTTAATAGCAATGCAATGCCATGCAGATTTGCAACACCTAATATAATGTCAAAAAAAAAACCGGAAGTTGAAATTTTAATACGAAGTGTTGACCCTTGTGGACTCAATATTGATCCTTTTTTTATCGGTCCAAACATATAAATGAGGATATTAATTATTTTAAAATAAAATTATAAAATTTGAAACTGGAACAAATTTTTTTTTACTTAAGTATAGTGCAATCTATGCTTGGTTTTGCTAGTGTATATTATTTCGTTTCACATATATTATGAGTTTTGGGTAAATATCTCCATTTTTAAACAATAGAGCGAGAAAGTCCGTGCGGTGTTCCGTACCATTTATTTTTTATCGCCGTGTCTTACTATCTGTTCAGGTCATACGCATATATTATATTTGCTTTAATGGAGTAGGTATGAGGAAGGAAGCTTTTAGTGGAAGGAGAGTGGAGAACCATGTAGGAAAAATCACCCTCGGTGGACCCTACTAGGATTCGAACCCCAATTTCTCCGTCATCATCAGGCCAGTCTAACACGAGAGTGACGCCTAAGATCGTTTGGTCACTGAAACAAGCTAGCACCTTATTCCTAATTCTATACCATACCGTAAATACATGTATTATTTTCACGAAATATTGCGTGTAGCCAATTTTTTATTTTCCCCATTTAGGTCATATTTTATAGCAATCTACTAATAGTATTACAAACAACTATGCGTGAACAATGTTCAATATTTTACCTAACTTAAACAACTATTATAAGTAAATAGAAAATAATAAGTTGGTTTTGAAACGACCCATTAAATACTACATTGTTAGGTTAAATCGTAATTTTAGATTTAACGAGATTTGGCTTTCTTGGGGGTTTTGTTGTTGCAGTTTAATTTTCATAGAAAGGCAGCTACAAAGGTGCCTTGATTTTGGGATTAAGAACAGTATCTGGCAGTGACTAGAGCTACTAAAACATAATTAATATAATATTCATTCCTCTAGTCAAGTTATATGCGGCTATCACCTTTGATAGATATTATCAATACCTATAAAATAACACAAATATAATAGTAGAGTTATCAATGTTGGCCGCAAATAAATATGTTTGAATGTTTTAAGCTAGTCTTCCAACCAAAATCAGGCTATATCTTTTCATATGTCAGGTTGTATTATCTGAAGCTATCATATTTGATGGATGGTATTAATACTTATAAAATCAGTCCAGTTTTATCAATTTTGACTACGAAATAATACGTTTGTGTTTTCTAAAATAGCCTTTCTATAAAAATTGGACTTTTATTTAGTCAGAAAGTGCAAGACCGCTCTCCGCCGCAAAGCACTCAATGTTGTATGTAATGATTAACCATTAATCTGCATTCGTAAATTGTGAAAAGTATGTTTGAAATTTAGACTTATCGTAACAAAGTGTGCACTTAGATTCTTACGAGAACTTTATTGGAAATGTTTACAAGTTAACTTACTTTTTAATGTGTTTTCTCAGCCGGAACGCCAATATAGACTCATCTGGATAGTGGTAGTACAGTCGAACTGCACTTGGGTTGCGTTTCTAGATTTCGGTAAAAAGTAGTACAAGCCTTTCTCTTTTATCTCAATTTTTATTAGCACCGCGTCTTACTATCTGTTCAGGGTGTACGCATATGTACAAATTATGGTAATGAATTAAGAATGAGGGAGGTTGAACTTAGAGGAAGAGTAACCGCATTTGCGTGAAAGTAGATTAGAATACCATTTTGAAAAAAAAAACACCCTCTGTAGGCCTACGCCCAATCGAGGTTTGAACCCTAATCTCTCTGTCATAGGCAATCTAGTCTAATACGATAGTGACGCTTCAGAGCATGCGACCACTGTAGCCGGCTACCGAGACAATTTGTTGACACTCGATTTAGTGGTTTCTATTTATTTCTACTTCAATGGAAATTTGTGCCATAAAAAATTTAAAACACAGATTTCGCCAACAAAATAGTGAGCGTGAAATCGAGACCAAATTTGGTATTTTTGTCTTTCTTTTGAATTAATAAATTTAACACTCACACCAGTGTGCATGGAGAGTGAGACGTCAGCCTCAGAATGTTTGTTTTGCTGACACCAGATCTTGACCAGGCATTTTTATTATTATTATTATTATCATTAGGTTTACCAGCAGTGCTATTTTTGGTTTGATTTGGGCCGCCACAGCTATTTTAAACTAAAATCAAGCTATCAATTCAATTATGAGTTTATGTTTTATTCTATTTTAATCAAAAGTTCAACTGAGTGAGTTTTAGGGTACCTAGAATATACAATTTGTGAAGCTATAATAATGGCATTAAATATAAAAACATTTAGGGCAAAAACAGCCTCATTACACCCGACAGTAATTCTAACTTCAATCCTCCGCTTCATTGGCAGTCAAGTATGTTGTGGGAGTGACACTTTAGACCATGCAGCCATCGAAACAGATTGGACTAAACAAAACATTTTCTGGACAAATCTTCCGGATTAAGAAGAAGAAGAAAAGGTTCTTCACTTCACATTTGGAACGTAGCAGCAACCTCTTCAAAACACCGTTCAGTTCTATGGATAGGTTTTATTTACAATGGCAGCGGTTTTTTTTTAGGGGGGTAAGTTTTGAAATTGCTCCAGATCCCTTGGTCTTTCCATGTAAACAGCCATTCTTCTTGACCTCACCTCCCACCCACCACCTCCTTTTGACTTTTATTTCATCCACAACTGTGTGAGCTTGGATTCACTTTCATCCCCTCTTCGCGGTTCTTCTTTCCATTTCTACACCCCTCCAACCCTTTTTTTCAAGTGTTTTTATTTCTTTACCACCCCAAAAAGTTTTATTTTTTGGGAGGGGAGTATTGTGTGTGTGTGTGTGTGTGTGTGTGTGTGTGTGTATGTTTGTGTTATTTAAACGTTTCTAGAAAAGCACAGGGTGAAAAAAAGGAGTTTGAGGGGGTGGGTCGGAAGCGAGCGAGCAGATTTCAGGGGACATCACTACTTTACCCACAATACCCCACGCTCATCCTTTACTTACCCGAAAACTTAGGACAAAACTACTTTACAGACCTTCCCTCCCCCTCATAGAAACTCTCAGAATAACGTAAGGAATATTTCCCCGTCTCTGGGCTCAGATAAATGTAAGATAAGTTTGAGTTGGGGAGACCAGGAATAAACCGCACTACTTCTTGTCATGCGGAAGGCTATAGTTAAAACTTTCTTTTTTAACAAAATAAAAAAAGACTCCCCTAGGTAAGATGATAACGAACCAGGTAATATTTAAATGGTGCTTATACTCACGAGCTTTAAGTTTAAGCTAGTTGCGTGTATTATGAAGTTGAACATTTTGAAGAAGAGTTTAATTAACGGTTACTTGAGATATTTTTATATTTAAAAAAAATGGTACAACACAATCTTACATATTTTCTGACATAATATATTGTAATAAGTAGGAACAATGGTCGAATGATCTAAGGCGTCATTTTCGTGTCATACTGGACTGCTGATGACGTGTAGGTCGGTGTTTGAATCCCGGTTGGGTGAACTGAGTGTAGTTTTTTCCTAAATAGTTTCCCACTGTCCTTTCATGCAAATGTAGGGTACATCTACTCAAAACTATATATTTCTAACTCTTACCACTTTATCATATTTATATACACGCGAACTGGTAATGAGACGAGACGAAAAAATAAAAATGAAGATGAAATATTTTAAAATTAAAATAAAAACTTGTTGGCTTGTATTTGGATGCCTACGGCTACGGCCACGCTTGCAACCTGGTCGCCGCGTTCTATCACCAGTTATCATGGCACCAAGGCATGAAGATGTGTCATTAGACATAGTAGTACATGGTTATATAAAGAAGAAACGTAAATATAGATAATACAGTGTCCACCACATTAATATGCAGATACGTACTTATGGACAGACTTGTAAAAAACCTGAGAACACACCCCTATTTAATTATAATGTTTTCGGTGTCACGTATAGAATGCAATTTATCGCTATGTTAACGGTATTTAAAAAAATATTATTTAAAAAGTGGAATTAATTACTATGATTGGAAACAACCTTTGCACTCCAAGCCCTTACCAAGCATTTAAATCTATTGTTAGTTTGTATACTGCATATGGTCTGATTTTATTATTTTATTTATGCTAATTAAATAAGTTCTTACCTTGTTAATTTATTTATTCATTGTTTAATTCATTCCAACCCTCCACTGTTGTAACTGCAACCTCTATCCAGAGCTTGGATTTAATATCCCTGTTTGAGTAGTCTCGATGTTTCGGATTCCACAGTGGTGATCATTTATAAATAGCTCGGTATCAAACATTGCTGAGTACTGTACTTACCGAGTATCAAACTCCAGACGGGCAGGAAACATTGGGCGGTTTGCAAGAAAGTTAGTGGAAATGCTTAGTGGAGGAGTGATAGTGTGGTCCCGAGCACCTTATCGGTTGATATTTTAGCCTAGGATGACGCAAACAAACCCACACAAGTGTCCAGTGTTCTCGCGACAGGCTGCGACTCGAACGCAAGTGTGGCCACTTCTATAAAGAAATAAAGGCGAGCGTATTTGTCGCTGTGACCTGAAAACTCTCACGAAAGCGTTTTAAAATCTGTCGCTGTCGCTTGTCGCCAAGTGTGGCCAACCTCATAAGAATCAATATAAGACATTACTGTGACCTGGTCGCAAGCGTGGCCGTAGCCTACATCCGTCGGGAGGAAGGTGGAAAGGTCTTAATTAACGAATGGACTCGACTTAGTAGGATATATATATATAAGGCTTGTTATTTTTTTATTAATTTAGCACCGCATCTTACTACCCGTTCGGTTTATACGCTTAAGTACTAATAACGCTAATGGGTTAGGGATTGGGAAAGTTGAGTTTAGAGGAAGTAAACCCGCATTTGCGTGGAGGGAAAGTGGAAAACCATTTAGGAAAAGCCACCCCTAGTTCATCCGACCTATATATGAACCTCGATCTCCCCATCTTAGGCAGTCGAGCTCAACACGACTAACGTGCTAGCTAACTACGCCACCGAGGCGAGTCGAGAAGGTTTGTTGATGTTTGGTTAGCATCAGTGTCAAGTGGCACCCCTCCTCTCCTTCCTGTCCTTAATTCAGCACATCTCCGTCAACAGAGCGTCCTAGAAGCCAGTAGATATTGTGTGGTCTGTTTGATCAACGCGCAGAGCTGCGCACCATAAACAAGTCCCACAGATTATCAAGCATGGTGCATGGTGCTTGTTCAAGCATTTTGAGTGAATGATGGCATTTGCTTGAGTTCGACCTATATCAAAATAGTTTAATTTTCTGTCTGCAAACAAGAGTTTGCGTAAGCGTGCTACTGTATGGTTGTACTTGTCAACCACGTTATTGGCGTACTACCAGACACGGTGGGCGTGTGCATCTCGAAAAGAAAGTATTTCTGGAGTATAATTACTCTTGACGTTATAAAGCACAACTGAGGCTTGAAGTACTACACACATAGTGTTTAGGAGCGATCCAAGTACACTTGTAAAGCATTCTTAGCTGTCTATGGGCCCCTTATGACAGTGGTTTCCAACCTTTTTAGGGGTTTGGCCCTTATTTTTATTTCCGTGGATATTGTGACCTCTCGACAACCTACATGCGTTCAAATCTTAGTTTAAAATAAAATACTACTACCCTCCGGGCCCTAAGCATTTAATTACATTGTTGGGGCAGGTAGAATTTAGAGGAAAGGTACCCTTATTTGTGTGATGGGTGTAGGGGGAAATAGTTTTAAAAATCACCCCTAGTACATCCGGTTGAAATTAGAATACTGTGTTCTACGTCACGGAAAAATCAAATAGCTAATATTATAATGATTATACTTCCCGCTTCGGTGGCCACGTGATCTAACGCACTACTATTGTGTTGAACTTGACTGCTGAATATGGGGAGATCGTAGTTCGATCCCGGTCGGGTGCACTGAGGGTGGTTTATCCTAAATAGTTTTCCACTCTCCTTTCACGCAAATGGGGGCGTACTTTGTCTCAGTTGTAAACCTTCTCAATTCCTAAGCCATCAGGGTAATTAGTACATAGGTGTACAACCCGGATGGGTAGTAAGATGCAGTGCTAACAAAATTAAGATCATACAAATGCTACCAAAGTAGGCGACTGACTTGTCAGAATAGTGTAGCACGAGAATTCGAGGGCCTGTACAGTGAAGCAAGCATTCGCTGGTTAGTATAGTGTAGCAGCATTCGCTGGTCAGTACAGTGTAGCGAGCATTCGCTGGTCAGTACAGTGCAGCGAGCATTCGCTGGTCAGTACAGTTCAGCGATCATTCTCTGGTCAGTACAGTGTAGCGAGAATTCACTGGTCAGTACAGTGTAGCGAGCATTCGCTAGTCAGTACAGTGTAGCAAGCATTCGCTGGTCAGTACAGTGTAGCGAGCATTCGCTGGTCAGTACAGTGTAGCGAGCATTCGCTGGTCATTACAGTGTAGCGATAATTCGCTGGTCAGTACAATGTAGCGAGCAACGAACGAGTCAGGTCGCTCCGTTCGACAATAGGTTGTTTTTTTCGCAAATCCCTTTGACTCGTGCACATGAGGAGTATATGGTTAAAACTTTTACCTATATTCAGAGCCTAAAGCTGGTGAATGACTTAAGCCGAGCTATTCTAATATAATGCTCACCGCAGTCAATACATTACTAAGTTCGGCTAAAGTCAGTCGCCGCCTTAGGATGTCTCAACAGAGAATCAATTAACCCTGCGGGTATTTTGGATGTTATGCTGATAACAGCGCCATCATAATGAACACGAGACTGCTACAGTAAGCCGAGTCAGTAAGCAAACAGAGTTGGATAGCCAAAGATAACCTAAGGATAAACTTAACTGTTTAAACCGCTTAAATTTCTATTTGAATTTTGCACCTTCCTATAGTTATCATAAGCATTTAAAAATGAAGATGTAAATATATAAAATCTCAACAAGCAATTTCTCATCCCCCTCACCCCCTATTTTTTATCAGCATCCCCAAAACTCGCTATGACCCCTATGTTGGAAACCCCTACCTATACTACCGGTGATGGGGAAATTGGGGTTCCAATTCCGGTTGGGTGTACCGAGGGTGGAATTTACGAAAAAAATTCCACTTTCCCTCCACGTAAATGCAAGTACATATTCAATAAGTGCAAACTTACCCATCCTTTACCAATTAGCGTGCAGCCTGAATTGGTAAAGAAATGGTGTTAAATAAAAATAATAAAAGATAAAAAAAATCATGAAAAGTGATAATATCTATCCGGGGTTCAATGCTCGGGTCCCACCACAGATTTATCTGATTGCCAAGCCCTTCCTTCACCTCTGACAACACGTGTATTAATGACAACTTGTGAAATGTGGAAAATGCCAAGCCTCCACCGTAGTTCGGATCCCACGTTAAACTGTAGGTCAGTATCACTGTCAATCTCTCAGGGTGAAAACGTGCCGAGGAGGTCGCGGGGAGGCTCAAGATCTCGGTTGCGGTCGATGTTTCATCTATGTAAATCAAAAGCATAAATTTAAATCAGGTAATTTATTTACATTTTACAGAACCCGTTTTAAAATGTTGATACCCCCTCGTATAAACCAAAAATATTACAAGCTAAATGTCAGATTAAAAGAAAAATTTTGTGTAAAGTCTTAGACAAGATTGTTATTTAGGTTCGCCCATAAAATTCTTACACGACCTGAGTTCAGACCAGTCGATTTCTAGGATCAGTATGTTTTTTTTATTTAGTAAGAAAAGTTCAGGCTATAAAATTAAATTTTAGAAAAAAATTAAAATTAACTATTTTAGTAAAATGTTTATTTTACTTTCCTATACTAATAAAATGAAGAGTTTGTCTGCTATGATCTTTGTGTGATATCTACCTTAAGCAGAGCTCTGACATTTTTAAATTAGTATTTATATGCACAGACATGTGCATCTCCAGGCTAGAATTCTATATTTTTCATCAAATTGTTTTTAATTTGTTAAAAACTGGGCCGTAAGAAATAGAATGAAGAGTTTTGTCTGTCTGTTTTCAAGCAAATAAAAGCATTGCCCGGGATACCCACGGAATTAATTACGTGGTTACCCCAGACAACGCCAAATACTTCCGTTAGTGTATCATAAAATTACTCTCAGTATTGGCATAATTGGTGTGAAACTTGGTATCTTACCTTACATGACGAAAACAGATTTAGGGTGTTGGAAAACAAGGGTCTTAGGGAGATATTTGGTCCAAAAAGGGAAGAGGCTACTGAGGTGTGGAGGAGGTTATAAATGGTGGGTTATATACTCTGTTCTCATCTGAATTCATTATTAGGATAATCAAGCCTCATTGATTACGGTGGGCAGGACATGCAGTGTGAATGGGAGGATATAGAATCCTGTTCAAGATGTTGACTGACAAACCCAATGGGAAGAGACCATTGGGAAAACCAAGACGCAGATGGGAGGGTAACATAAGAATGAATCTGAAAGAGATAGGGATAGGGTGTAATGAGGTGTACTGAATATAACTAGTTCAAGATAGAGAGTGTAATGAGGTGGACTGGATAGAACTAGCTCAAGATAAAGATAGGGTGTAATGAGGTGGACTGGATATAAGTAGTTCAAGATAGAGATAGTGTGTAATTATATGGGCTGGATAGAACTAGCTCAAGATAGAGATAGTGTGTAATGAGAGGGACTGGATATAGCTCGNCTGGATAGAACTAGCTTAAGGAAAGATAGGTTGTAATGATGTGAGCTGGATAGAACTAGTTATTATTATTATTATTATTAGCACCGCGTCTTACTACCCGTTCGGGTTGTACGCACTTACGCTAATGTCTAATGGTAGGGTGATTGTGAGACGAAATGGAGGACCTACAGTTTAACGTGGAATCCGAACCACGGTGGAGGCCTGGCATTCCCCACATTCACAAGATGTCTTGTCAGAGGTGAAGGAAGGGTTTGATAGTCAGATAAATCTTTGCCGGGACCGAGAATTGAACCCCGGCCGCCAGCATAGAAGTCTGACACCTTACCCCCTAGACCGCCAGGTCACCCGATATAACTAGTTCACGATAGAGATAGGGTGTAATTAGATGGGCTGAATAGAACTAGTTCAAGATAGAGATAGTATGTAATAAGATGGACTGAATAGAACTAGCTCAACTTTAGGGATAGGGTGTAATGAGGGGGTCTGGATAGAGCCAGCCCAAAAGAGCTCTAGGTGGCATACTTTTGTAAGTGCGGCAATGAACTTTAGAGTTCCTAATGCCATAGAGTAAGTAAGTATTGATATATTAGTTTTTAGGTCAGTGTGTAGTAAACTTTTTTGATTCGAATCAATTAATGTATTTATTATTTCTGAAGCTTAAACGAAGTTGAATAGTTTTAAGAAATTATTTTATGTTCAACTGAATATTATATTTTGCATATTTAAATATCTTTAGACAACAAATATCATATACAAAATGTTTTATTTCATATAATGTGTATCAAATTTCACCATAAGTTGACCAACTACATTACTTTTAGAGCATGTAGTTCAATTGCTAACATTTGTTGGCGTATGAACACTAATTTGTAATGTAGGTCCTAATGTACGTACCAGCTATCAATATTTTTACTGGTGAAGCTCCATAATTTTCAAAGCCAGCATGTTTTTTTCAAAACAAATTCAAACTTGACAAATTTTTGAAGCAAATACCATATTAGCTATTATTAATTTGGGATATTTAACGTGAACTTTCTGAACCAACCTACATGCATATGTACATGACCTACAAATTAGTTTGATTATAGAACAAGCACAGTCTCCCAGCCGTTAATTCTTCACTCTGAAATGGGAAGTCCCAATTACAGCCACTATAAATCGTTTGAAAATTCCGCGGAATCCAACGCGGGACCATTAGACATGCTATCATTGGGCTACGGTGTCAGACTTAAGGATAAAATTAAGTCGGGAACATTGGTGTGCCTAAAAAATTTCAGATGATGTTCAATCATTTACTATGAATACAGGAATTCAGTAGAGTGACCATTTATCAAGTGTTTTTCGAGACAGCCCTGATTTTTGGTACATTGCCTATTAGGTCATTGATTTTAAGAACCACCCAGTTTTCAATATGAGGTTATTTTTAGATGTTTTTTGAAATCTGCACGTGAAATCCGATTACGTCGACTGGACTGTATTTGTCGATTATTGTTCAAAATGCAGAGAGCTTATTTAATCCATCTTCACATTTGGTTTAAACTATCACGCTCTCTCTTTTTCATTTTCAAATAAACTTGCTAAGGAAGCGATATTAGCGACATCTTTCAGGTGTTGTTTTGACCTTAAAAAGCAAGTTTCAAATTTGTTGCGTTATTTAATATGGATAAAGTCTACAATTAAACAAATATTAGTTTTTATAACAACTAAAAACAATTAGATTTATAGAATAAAATGATTTAGTATTTTTGTTTCACGACTATAAAATAATATTAAATGCATTTCAATATTAAAGGTTTAATCAAAACATAGGTCAAGCTCAAAATATAAAGAAAACATGAAAATTAAACCCGCTAAACTATATTATTGTTATTACTATTTTTATTATTAGCACCGTGTCTTACTACCAATTTGGGTTATACGCACTTATGCTAATGTGTAATGTCAGGGTGATTGTGAGATGAAATGGAGGACTTACAGTTTAACGTGGGATCCGAACTACGATGGAGGCCTGGCATTCCACACATTCACAAGTTGTGATTAATACACGTCTTGTCAGAGATGAAGGAAAGGTTTGGCAATCAGATAAATCTGTGGTGGGACCAAGGATTGAACCCCGGACCCTTAATAATGAAGTCTGACCCCTTAGCCCTAAACCACTAGGTTGCCTGTTAAAACTATACTTCTGTTGACTTTGTTTTCTGTCCCTGATTGGCATGAGTAGGAAATTGTCAGCTTAGCAGTTAGATAAACTACACACACAAAAAAATCTAATGGGGGCTGTATGTCTGAAAAGCATTGATATTGTAGTGTGTGTTAAAAAGTTGGTATGACTTATATCAAATCTCGTTGACTCTGCTAGTTCTAAGGAAAGAAGGAAAAAAAGAAAGCTAGCTCCTATTTCGCTGTCCACTTGAAAAGGGCCCAGTCTAGTAGACCTTAGGGCACAACGTAGCCAACCTACCCTTAGGGGTACGACCAGACAGGATAGAAAGGGAAATGCGACTGAGGAATGGGAGACGAAGGGACCTACCGCATTCCTGGGACAGAGGGTTTGGGGTGGGAGGGGAATGTGTCGTGGAGCGACTACAGTTGGCTGGAATGCGGAGGGGGACAAGGCTACCAACATTGATCTGGAGAGTAAAGCCGCCTCACATTACTGTTACAACTTACAAGTCTAGCGAGGACGTGCGAATGAGTGGTTCAGGAGACTCAATCGTTGTCTTGAGCTCTCAATAACAGGGCCCGATTGACCCGATGTCTCATAAAATAATCTCCAGTTATTACCACTGTTCAAGTCATAAAGTTTACAGCCCTGTAGTCATCAGTGGGAGTATACCGTACATGGAGTGCTGCAATCAATTTTAAGGTTACCCTATACAGTGGCCGCAACGCATGGTTTAGCACGCTGCTCTCGTTTGAGACTACACTGACGAGAACGGGAAGATTGGGGTACGATTCCGGTTGGATGCACGAAGGGTGGGTCTTCTTAAACGGTTTTCCACTTTCTCTCCACGTAAATGTGGGTGCACTCCCTCGATATTAAACCTTTCTAATCCCTAAAACACCATTGTAATTAGTACATAGGCGTATAACCCGAACGGGTAGTAAGAAGCAGTCATAAAAAAATAAGCTTTACTAAATAGAAAATATAAGACATCAAGAGAAATAAAATTAGAGTATGCTTAATATCATAATTCTTATGATACTATATTTACAAATAAAATTATAAACTTAATACATTTAACTTAATACATTGCTCTACGCTTTACTTGCGCTCGTGCTCTCACCATATTTAAACTAATAGGCGGTAGGTAGTGTGGCGTTGAATGTCTTCAGGCTTGCTTCGGTAGTCGAATGGTCTAAAGTCTAAACCCTAAGGGCCAGTTTCATAGTCAAATTTAGGGCCAGTTTCATAGTCAAATTTAGGGCCAGTTTCATAGTCAAATTNCACCTACCTAGACCAGAATGGAATAGTGTGGCGCTACACTAAATACAAGACGACACCTACCTAGACCAGAATGGAATAGTGTGGCGCTACACTAAATACATGATGGCACCTGCCTAGAACAGAATGGAATAGTGTGGCGCTACACTAAATACATGATGGCACCTGCCTAGACCAGAATGGAATAGTGTGGCGCTACACTAAATACAAGACGACACCTACCTAGACCAGAATGAAATAGTGTGGTGCTACACTAAATACAAGACGACACCTACCTAGACCAGAATGGAATAGTGTGGCGCTACACTAAATACAAGAGGACACCTACCTAGACCAGAATGGAATAGTGTGGCGCTACACTAAATACAAGATGGCACCTACCTAGACCAGAATGGAATTGACCAGTTTCCTATGCGAGAACGGCCCATTCCATTCGAATTTAGGTAGGTGTCGTCTTTGTATTTAGTGTAGCGCCGCACTTGAGGCGTACTAAATTTGACTATGAAACTGGTCCTTGGGCGTCACTCTCAAAATAGACTGGACTGCCAATTATTAGGAGATCGGTATTTGATTCCCGGCCGTGTGTAATGAAGGTGGCTCTTCTCAAATGATTTCCAACCCCTCCCTCTACGAAAGTGTAGGATACGTTTCATTTAAATTCTACATTCCTAATTTCTGCCATGCTAAGCCGTGACTGTGAATATTGTTCTGATCACTCAGTGGAGCAATCATTTGCCATATGAGATATACTAGAGCAGAGTCCTTAAATTATTGTTCAAATAGAGTATATAATGGGGAATTTCATCACAGTTACAGTTCTAACAAGCTCTGCTTACACTGCCAACATTCTGGTTATTTGTTTGTACGGCAAATAATACTTACAGTAGACCCATGACTTCTTTGGTGCAGACTGACAGATCACAGCCGACAGCTGACGGCTTTGAAAAGCTACCAGACCAAATTATGGATTCCTACGCCGAACCATGTGATCTGAAAAAACATGTGTTTAGCAGCTGTCACTTCTGACAGTCAGAATTTAGGTACATACCTAAATGTTGACTGTTAGCTATCATTTGTGAGCTGTCAGTCAGCATCAAAGAAGCCATGGGGCTACTGTAGACATTTCGCCAACGGAGCTACACAAATAAGATTAAAAAATGACGCGATTAAAATCTAAACTACCAACCAGTAGTTTGATCGTCACCGCTATGTATTTCAATAGCAGTCAGCTCACGGGGCGACCGTTTGTTAACCGGCTTACGCGTCCGTGATTAGTCAACTAGAAACTCAACATGCTAGCCTCTACCTCAGTTACAAACTCAATCATCATGAATAACCAATTATTGGACATTTAATGTAATATTCAAGGTAGTTTTATTTCGACATTCTGTACAACGTTATACATTTTGCATCAGTTTGTTGCAGTCCCTTTGCTGCGACGAAGAGCCGATTATTATTATTATTATTAGTAGTAGTAGTAGTTTTATTAGTTTGCAGTCTATATTATTTCAATTGGATCGATGAATCCAAAATCTTGTATGGTTATGTTTCTTATATCTGTTATAATAATAGATAACCAAATCCTACCGGCACTCAAGTCACAAGACATTATATTTTAATACATATTAAATATTCTAGAAGCCCGAAGAAGGCACTTACAGCTAGATTAGTATGAAAATTATTGAAATTACACCACTTTGGTGTAGCACCATGTGCGAAAGATAAGTAGCAACCAGTTACTGACCAGTTCGTGACTTTAATCACTAACCAGTCCAGTCATCGTTGAGTAACTCCGTGGGCGAAAGTCGTTAGTGTTAGGAGGGTAGACCGGATGTGTAAAATGAGTCTTTGTGAGATACGCATGGTCAGACGAGCTTAAACCATGATTATTTTTTTTATCACCAAGTCTTACTACCTTTCTTGGGTTAGTGGTCAGTACCCCTAGATACTGATCTAGAGGCCCTGGGCTCGTATCTGCGGTATCGTAGGTATATTTCTCGAAAAGGTAACTGTTACGTTTTACCACCATGGTCTGGTTGATTAGCCTTAAGTAAGGTCTATGATTTCCACTTTCTCCACATTTTCATAATCACCATCATCACCACATTTCATCAAAGGTATGACGTGAAGACAAACTTCAAGGTACCATGAGCAATGTTCTGTCCCCTAAAGAGCGACTAAAAGTCTATATACATGGCGACCGAAGAAGATACTGCATATCTCACTGTAAAATATGCCAAGTAAAAAAAACTGTTCAAACTACATGCATAATCCTATGTGATAATTATTCTAATGGGGTAGGGATGAGGAAGGAAGCATTTTAGAGGTAGAGTTGTGGAAGCAGAGTGGGAAACAATTTATGAAAAACTACCCTCATTACACCCGACCGGGATTTAAACCCCAATATTCCCGTCATCGGCAGTGCAGTCTATTGAGACATTCGGTCTTTAATAATCATGATGTTTCACCTTTTACCTATGCGAGTCTAACATCTCAAACTGCTCAGCTGAAGCACATGTAAATGTAGTTTAGTAGTGGTACCGGTAATATTAATACTGTCTTCGCCATCTGGCGGGCAATGCACTGATTGTTAGATTAATATCCTCCCTCTCTCTCTCTAGTTCCTGCGCGTTGGGTGTGGTCGCGCACAGTTTATGCACATCAGTAATTAGTAATCACAAGAGTAAACACACACTTGTTTGTGAAACCTACTAGTGATCCCACTCATGCATACAACACATTGCTGAGTCTCTTTGGGATGCTCTGTATGTTTGTTTGTGTCCCCCCCCTTGTGGCAATAGGGGTCAACTGCAATAACCCGGTTATTTGAGAAACCCTACAAGTCACTAAAAGAAATAGATTGCAGGGAACAAAACAAAATGGCTGCTGCCTTAAAATAGTATCAGTATAGTGGGTATAGGCCTACATCTAAAAAAAAGAGCTACCTGGCGTTGCAACGCTTTTCTTTTCTTCAAACAGAAATAAAAAAACTCTTTATTGTATTTATTATGTCCCAGTTTTTAACTAATTTAAAAAATAAATATAA